>OMKL01153207.1:0-12022 GCA_900302295.1 Parasudis fraserbrunneri | reverse complement strand
GGGGGGGGGGGGTGGGGGTGGGGGGGTACTGCTGTCTGTCTGTCCGTTAACTATCACGTTCCTTATCCGATTCCACTCAAACTTACAGGTAGGGTTGATGGGTAGATAGGACAGGTATCTATTTGTACACCCTCTCGTCTTTGTCTGGTTGACCGTGACGTTTCCCTTGTAGAGGTCCACCACAGAGGGAGGAGAGATGCTGACAAACACAAGAGGAACACCTGTCCCTTGCTGCTGGTGGCAGACTACCGTTTCTTCAAACACATGGGCCGTGGAGAGGAAAGCATCACCCTCAACTACCTGGTCTGGCTTTCTATTCTGTTGCATTACAAACCTTGTTGTCTTAGATGGGAAATGTATTTGTGCTGCCTTTTAGTTTACAAGCTGTGCAACCACAGAACATATTGAACCATAATATAGCCAGGGCTTGAAATGAACACCAGTCACAGCCAATTGCCAGCAGATTTGGGCTAAGCCAAGGCTTCTTTTGCTGCTGAGAAATCAAATTGGCTTGTGAAATTCTGAATTCACTGGCAAGTTGCTGCTGTGACTGATTAATGAACAAGCACAAACCCATCCAGTCCCACGGTGCTCCTGTACTGTACATAGAGACGTTGCTATTCAATGTCATCAATTTGAAATTAAGCCACAACAGACACACTGACTAAACGTCCCTACAAAACGTCCCTGACTAAATGTCCCACGAAAGAGTGTCCACAATTTGCGAGTCATAGCCCACGGCGGCAGTCTGCAACGCTGTGGGGAAAAACATCACACAAAGGCGTGTAATTCTCACCTACAGTGCATTTGATTTGATCCGAATCAGATGTGAAATTGTTACTTTGTATTGTTAGTGTTTTTTAATTGTTTGGGTTTGGTTTGGTATTGCATGGACAAATGACCCAAACTTAATAAACAATATGACCATAGAAGTCCACTACTGATGCCCTGTCCTTGATGTGTTTCCCCGTCTTCAGATTGAGTTGATTGATCGGGTAGATGACATCTATAGGAATACCACCTGGGATGATGAATTCAAAGGCTACGGAGTGCAGATCCAACAGGTGTGTATGTGTGTCTGTGTATTGCATTTTCATAATGATGTATACACAGCAGGAATGGGAATTTTGTCTGATGTAGACTAGTCAAACAACAGGGTAATGCTTAATACAATCCCATAATTACAGTTTTCTTCATTGTCTAGTCCAAAAACATACAACCTCTGTACAACTAAGATGACTAATGTGACCACTATTCTCTGGAAAGTTAAATATATATAAAATATATGAAGCAATTTTATGATTATTATGATTATTATGATGATGATGATTATTATTATTATTGTCAATGAGCCATGGGAACATAGTGCTCTGACCAACTCTGAATATAAATTCAGTTTATATTAACCAACTAGTATTTCTGTTGCCGACTAGTACAGTGGTTTGCGACCTCTAAAAACAGCCTAATTGCAACCCCCACCCCCACATAGTCAAGCATAGACAGAATGGTGAACTTTGACTAAAAAAAAAGGTTTTTATTTCCTCTATTCATGCTTCCTCTTTTCTTTTAACTTGGTTGGAGGAGTACTTTAGACATCAAATATTCATTGTTTCACAAGAAAGAAAAAAAATCTATACCAACATAAATTTGTGTTTGTATATCTGCCTGCGACCCCCAGGTTGAGAACCACAGGACTAGTACATCACCGAGTGATGAACCCACAAGTCGTTAAATACCCTAACACATACACATGACTTCTGGGCAATTTTGTAGCATTGCACCAACAGACATCACTCCTCACAACAACGCGGCAGTTTTGCCGCATGCGTTACCCCGAGAGAAGACGCCGAGCATAACACCCTTATTGAACTGGAGAACAGCATTTTTCAGAGAGGCACTGAAAGCATTTGTCTGTACGATGTGGGGGAAATCCAGTTTGTTCCACAGGCTTTGGGGATGAATGGAGACACTGTTCATACTATGAATCCAGTGCTCTCTCACCGAAAAGATATGCATCCACTTTGCCACGCTGTCGAATTTTCCAATCTTCCTTACCATGAATGTGTTGGAAGTGCTTGTGATGAACTGGTTCTTGATCATCATCATCATCATCATAATCCTCCTCATCATCAGGAAATGATTAGAGATGGAAACACGCACTGATAGATTGAAGGTTCCCTGAATTTGATACTAATTGAGTATCTGAGCTAACTGAGCTAATTATTATTATTATAATTATTATATCATTAACACAAGGAGAAGATATCCGCGCACTTCATGCCAAATGCTATATTCCACTTATTAAATGGAGCTTTCGGTCAAGCGGTTCAGTTTTAACAAAGTGGAATATAGCATAAGTGTGCGGATATCTTTTCCTTGTGTTAGGACTCTTGTTAACCAGCACCTTACTAGAATCTTTACGCCGGGTGAGTGGCTGTTAATATTTTCAGTATTGGAAATGGTATTAAATAATTTCCAACTATAACCCATCCTACTGCTGCTGCTGCTGCAGAGCGATAAGGTTTTCTTATATTTTATTTTATAATTGTAGTTTAATGGAGAGATAATATCTCTAACACACAGTGCCCTCACCGTCAGGGTCTTTTTATTGCAAGCCGAGTAAGGCTGTTTGATTCCAGAAATTATGGAGTCTATTCCGTTTCCACATGGTGGGAATCGATTGGAGTTGATTCCAGACCAGATTCCATTGACTAAATTGATGTAAACCAGTCTGTTGTCACAAATTTGGCATTTTGCTTTTTTATTTCTGGTATATATTTATAAATACAACTATTGTATGGCAGGGAGGAAGACATTTTTTTCCTCTTTCTTGCTCTCCATTGTGTTCTTGTGTGGGAGATATGCGCCACTGGTGGATTCTCTTGTGTAACAATACGCACCCGTGGAGAATCATTTCCACATCCACAGGAGTCGAAGAATCGATTCTTTTTGTAATCGACTCCCAGCTCAACATGCACATCCACAAGGCCAATTCTAGGTGCTGGACTGAGTAGAAATCAAGCCTGTTCTCGAAACGTTGATGCAGCGATAGAATAATTGAACGGGAGCCTCTCAAGTGTGCTGACTTTTCCTACCTGATTTTTGATTCCCAGATCATCATCAACATTGAACCCACCCGGCCACCTCCTGGCCACGCAGGCACCGGCTGGGTCCACTACAATATGAAGAATAGCCCAGTGAGAGGAAAGGAAGTGTGGGATGTTAAGAAACTCCTGGAGGTGAGAGAGAGATGATAGCTAGACAGTAGGGCTAGAGAGAGAGAGAGAGAAGTTGGCAGACTTATCAAATAGTCCATTGAATCGCCTTTTGCACATTAATGCCCCGCAAATCAGTGCAGCCGTACAGAAGGATCTCCATTATTATTAAAGACCCAAGCATGCTTGGGAATATTATGATGCCAGAGATGTGCTCATTATTTTCCAGGGAATAACTCAATGGGCATGATAAAACTAACAACAACTAAAACAAAACAGACTAATTGGCCAAAAAAATTCCTAGTTGACTAATGATTATACTAATATATTGGCAACCCTGGTAAAGATGCAAAGATACAGTTTTAGAGAGATATTAAAAGGAGGAGGTTTGCGAGGGAGAATAGAGTGTTCATCTAAACCCCTTTGGAATGGAGGTTGTTTGGGGTAATGAAGTCTTGGTTATAAAAAAATAAAATAAAAAAAAGCTTGTTCATAATATGAAAAATGTATGCACATACATTTTCAAATGGTTGACTGCACTAACAGTGACATTTTAAATAGGATTTCTTTTTCACAGAGGCTAACTAAGATATTGTGCTCGATATGTATGTTTTGGAGACTGGATGGTTCAGAAGTCGGGTTCAGAAAAATGGAGGTTCTGCCTTTTAAATGATTCTGATAAAGTAAATGTTGATTTTAGAAAAAGAAACTTGTGTCTAAAATGTAACCAGATCTGTCTTTTATATGACAGTGTGAGAACTAACCTGGATGAATAAAGGTGATGAATAGATAACTGTTGCCATTGTGTCCGGCAGCAATTCAGCTCAGACATAGCTGAAAACGCATCCATAGCGTGCCTGGCTCACCTGTTCACCTACCAGGACTTTGATGAGGGGACTCTGGGGTTGGCCTACGTAGGCCCTTCCAAAGCCAATGCCCTGGGGGGCCTCTGCCCCAAAGGTAAGGACATGTTCTCATGTGATAACAAGATCAGCAGTACATTGTACACATAGCAGCATCATAGAGTCATGTGGTTATGAAGTCGATCAACCATCCAGCATAATGTTGATCAGATTTATTTTTATTATGAAATATTGTCAAAGCATTGTTCCATCAGTGATAATAATAGCAAATCTCTGTTTTGTCATGTTGTCTGCTCTGGAGCACAGATTTTTAATATTTGTATTGTCGTTCCTTTGCTTGTAGCATACTTTCCTTCTGCCTCTGCCAAGAAGCCCAGCTTCCTCAACACTGGGTTGACGAGTACCAAGAACTATGGAAAAACCATTCTAACAAAGGCATGTTCTATTTCCTCAACATAATCCTTCAGTTTTACCTTATTTGGAATATTCAGGACAAGAGGAAACGCTGCATCACTCATTTTCTGAAAGGATGATGCGCCACATAGAATAAAATAGAAACAGACAATTTAGGATAGTCACACCTCTCTTGTAGGTGAAATGCTTTTCAAACTCTATTGGCCTCATTTCTTTCCCTTGCCGTAGGCTATCCACTACCCAGTTAGAACTGTAACCTTGTAGTGTTGACTGTATATGACCCAATACTGCCCTATCTATATCCAGAAGCTAGGGCTGCACAATTTATCAACATTTAATCAAAATTGGAATATGGCCTACCGCAATATACAAATCGCAGGAGGCGGCAATATTTGATGAAGGCTAAATGAGAGTCAAATTACCATTGTAAATTAAGTATTGTGGTACTGCAGAAGTACTGGACCTACCAGAAGCGCTCTGCTATAGATCAGCTAATTGATTATGTCACAAATGCACTTGAAACAGACCATATTTGTAATAAATATGTTCATACATATATATGGAACATAACACTAAATAGGCAACATTAGCCTGTACCTTATAACGGACTAATGCAAACCTTTAGAGAAGTATCTTTGATGGCTTTCAAATTAGATGTTCCTTCAACAACATCTGTTTTTTATCATAGAAGGAAAGTGCTGCTTTGAAGTGCTGTATGGGTACTATTCAGATATTACATAAAACATTACCCAAATAATTAAAGTGATTAAATAATAAAAATGCATGTACAGAAAGGCTGAGGAGTTGTACTTTTATTGTCACTTTTATGTTATTTACGTACTTATTATATTATTATTACTACACTATTGGTATTACACAAATATTATATTACAGTACAAGTATTACATATTATGGATTGATAGATCAGAAGGTGTGTGTGTATCATTGCTGATTTTGGTGTGTGTTTGTGTGTGCGTGTGTGTGTGCCCCACCAGGAGGCAGACTTGGTGACCACCCATGAGCTGGGTCATAACTTCGGAGCAGAGCACGACCCAGACAACATCGCCCACTGTGCGCCCAGCGACGACCACGGGGGCAAGTTCGTCATGTACCCCATCGCCGTGAGCGGAGACCACGTCAATAACAAGGTACCTCTCCCTGTGGCATCGGAAAACAGTAGATCTAGAAATGTAAAGCCGCACTGTAGAAGATCAGCGCCCTGTGGCCGCGAGAGGTAACTGCACCTCATTTAAACACGGCGATTAAGAGGAAACAGCCACAAAAGACATTTCTTCAAGCGAGATGACTTTGGGCTCTGTGTCATCATTCACATGTTATGCTCTATGAATGAGACTGTAACCTTTTATGGATTTTGCGGCACTGATCCCAGTATTGACATAGACAATTTGTTTGGGATCCCTGATGAAAAGTTATTTGAGATATATAATCCATTTTCCTCCATTAGAGAGATCTAACATGCTTCTATGTGCCATAAATGCAGAAAATCAAGTCACTTCGCTTTGATTTCTGACATGTTACACATGATGGCTCTTGGTAGTGGATTTTAGTATTGAGGAAATTCTCTGATACCGATACTCTGCTCCCTATACAACATGATGAATGAATTAAGGATACCGCTAATCTAAGCATGGTGTACTATGCTTTGCTACATGATTTTCATAAAATTTTTCTCTCTTGCTCTCTCTCGCTCTCTCTCTCTGTGCCTTCCCCTCTTCTCTCACTCACTCACTCTCTCTCTCTCCCCCCAAAGCATTTCTCCAACTGCAGTAAGACCTCTATAGGGAAGACATTACGGTTTAAGGCTAAGATATGCTTCAGGGAGCGGAACAGTAAGGTGTGTGGTAACTCTCGGGTGGAGGAGGGTGAGGAGTGTGACCCGGGGCTGCTCCACCTCAGCGATGATCCCTGCTGCACGTCTGACTGCAAATTCAAACCTGCAGCGCAGTGCAGGTATGAGCCCTAAAGCACACATGCACATGCACACGCACACACACACACACACACGCACACTCACACTTTACAAAACACACCCCAGTTGATCCTCATACCCTAATGTTGCAGACCACGTGTAAGTTGAAATGAATAGCATTGCTGTGATGTCTTGGACAGTTGGCAGTCTAACGTTATTTTGTGCAAGTTGTACTTTACAAGCAAGACTATCACACCCTTGGAATTAATCACTCACCATTAGTCTCTGAAAATGTCTACTGTTTTACTGCCACTGGTTACAAACACACACACACACACTTTCCATGCTACTATTATTTTCACACAGATCAGTCACACTTCAGTCCATATATGCTTGGTTTCTCTATTTCTCTTTACAGCCCTGTAGGCTATAGTGAAACAACCATCCTTATTTCAGTTTCAGGCTATCCTGAGTTTGTATATTTCCTTGGTCCCGTATTCTATAGTGTTGTAAAATGTATATTCTTCTTCACACACACACACACACGCCACAGTACATTATTCTATAGTGTTGTAAAATGAATAATCTTGCGCACATGTGCACACACACACACACCACATTCACCTATTTTTCTAAGGCCAGGCACATATTTTCTGCTCTGTTAATCAGTCCACTTTTCCCCACAGTGACAGGAACAGTCCTTGCTGTAAGCGTTGCCAGTTTGAGGCGGCAGGGAAGAAATGCCAGGAACCCATCAGCGCCACCTGTAAGGGAGAGTCCAGGTGCACAGGTGAGCGCCCCCTGCTGGAGACTCTGGTGAACTGTGGTGGCTGCTATCACTGTGGTTCTGGTTCGCAACTATTACACATTATTTCACACTGCTAAATAAAATAAAAAATAGTGAAATATCATGATCATTTGCCTTAACATTAAAATAAAATACCCACCTTAGTCCTTGAGTCGGAGATCTATTTTTAGCATTATGCATGTTTGACTGTATCTGGCCTATTGACCTTCCCCTCATGTCTTAGGTATCAGCAGCGAGTGTCCTCCTCCTGACAATGCCTTTGACGACACCATCTGTGTGGACAACGGCCTGTGTCATGGTGGAGAGTGCATCCCTTTCTGTGAGGCCACGCAGAGACTTCAGTCCTGCGCCTGCAATGGTTAGGAACAATCTTTTTTCCAGAAATACTATTTAATATGTGGCAGTTGGTTATCCGTGGCTAGTCCAATGGCTAGTCCGTGGCTAATAATGGATCATACAGCTACTGATGTTTTTTCAAACAACTCTTAATGTAATGTAGACTTAATACTAGACTTTCAATGCTTTATTATTGGTGATAACGCAAATGTAGTAAAATAATCACAATATGATATTTTGATAACATGATATATTGTACAGCTCTAGTCCCAGCAATCTACATACTCTGAATCTGTACATCTACTGTATGTTTCAGTATAGATTAACATTTTCTAGAACATTAACACGAAGATGAACATTTCTAGAATGTGTAGAACAAACCACTTTTCTCTGTTATTCTAAACTGAAGTGTGCTGCTACAGAGTACATCAGAGACTCATTCTTAGTGGTTTAACACAGTCCAATGCTGTTCTGCTGAACACTCTCTACCTCCTCTCTCCATCCAGAGACGGAGGACTCGTGTAAAGTGTGCTGCAGGGCCATAGATGGCACCTGTGCTCCCTTCATTCAATCCAGTGGCAGCTTCCTCTTCCTGCGCAAGGGTAAACCCTGCACAGTGGGCTTCTGTGACGAGGGCGTAAGTTACTGACTTCTTTTTTGTTTTATACAAGGCTTATTGGATGTTATGATGTTTGTCAGAAATGTATGTCTGTTGTAGACTATTTTAATTGTTAGGTTTTCGTTACTTTGTCTCGTCGCTTCAGGTAAATATTGCATATAAATTGTGTGTTTTTCTGTTCCGTAAATGTCTTTAATGTTTTATGATCGACCCCAGTAACACTAGCAGTTGCTATGGCGTCAGCTAATGGGGATCCTAATAAAATAGATAAATAAATGAAAATCTACCACCTCTCTCCACTCTTTACTAACAAACTCACTGGATTCCACCTGCTCTCTCACCCTTTCAAAGGCCTATCGTAGTTCAACACAAAAGTCTGTCTGAAAGCTCTATATAAACCGGATGTTAGATCAAATTTGTTGTTCTTTGCACAGACCTTGATTAAAAGTGTCTTTGCTCTCATTTTGTTTATTTGTTTGTTTGTTTGTTTTACAGGGAAAGTGCATGAAGCAGGTGCAGGATGTGATCGAGAGGTTGTGGGACTTCATTGACAAGCTGGACATCAACACATTTGGTAGGTTAAAGGGAAAATCCACCCTAAAATAGAATTCACATATGTTATTTCTATAACACTGGACAGCTCAATATTGATTTGTGAAAATGAACAAGTCTCTCCTTTAGCTGGATAACAGAGACGAGGCTCTAGTGATGATGTCATCAAGAGACAAATCCTGGAGCTGTGTCATAGACAGTGAATAGTGGTATAACTCCTAGGATACCATGATAGTACCCATGGTGATTTTACTGGGATATGGGTATATTTTCTGATTCAGAGCTTTAAGCCCTCTATTTAAGTAGGCTAATAGCTCAAACAAATGGTCTACAAGCCCCCAAAGTCAGCTACTACTTGATTGTCAATAGACCAACTCCACAAAGTGTCACTTGATGACATCACAAATTCAAGTCTTGATGCTCTTATTTCCAGCATAGGGAGAGTTGTCGATGTTTATACATACTGACTTAACTGTCCGAGATCATCGGAATAGCACAATATAAATTCCATTTTAGGACGATTTTCTTTTTAAGTGGATTAGAATACTATGAAGCCTGACTGAAACAGCAAAATGACAGTTTGCGGTTTGAAAGGGCTGTCCTGCAGATTGTTGCTTACTAGTTGAGACTAAAATAAGGCAAGAAGGATACATGGGTCAGCCAATATTATTGGCTAAAATTGGCTGATATATCCGTTATCTGAAATTTATGGTCCCACATATCGAAATTTGTAATGGAGCAATAAATCTCATATCGGTCTAGTCCTAGTCTAAAGAAAGTCTGTCTATATATCTATCGATCTATCTCTCTATCTAACTCTACCTCTCTCTCTCTCAGGGAAGTTCCTGGCTGATAATATAGTGGGTTCAGTGGTGGTTTTCTCCCTGGTCTTCTGGATTCCCCTCAGTATCCTCGTCCACTGTGTGGTAAGACACTGAAATACATCACCTTACATTACAGTCCCTCCATCTGCAGCACTGTGCTGTGTTCTGTATGGTCTGTATGGAGTATGGTGGATTATCATGGCTTTGTTTGCCTGTCAAGAGATAGATTTTACCCCATACCATCTGTACCAGGTAGGGCTGGGCAATATGGGATTTTTTTTAAATCACATTATTCAGGAGGACATACGATAAGACAACAAACAGTAAATATTGGTATATTTTCTCCAATTATGATGAATTTATTTGATTTGGTTAGTCGAAGCAAGTCCTGATAATTCCCTCTGTCTCTGTGTCTCCTCCTTTCTCAGGACAAACGCCTTGATCAGGAGTATGAGGAGAACACAAAGGCCTTCTACTACCCACCAAGTGTAAGTGTCTCATTCCTCCAAGGCCGTCTTCACGCCATGTCACCATGCACTAGGCCTGCAGCCACGCTAACCTGACTAACACGCCAACGACGACTCCACATCACCTTTTTAACACACTAATGGTTAGAGGAAGGTCTGGTCAGAACTCTCATTACTCTCATAACAGAGTTCTGGAGCACCACCGTAGCTGGTGTGGAGCTCACCACTGCTGCAGTGGAGGTCGAAAATAAAGGCATTTCCCACAGAGCTTGGATTGTATAAGTGACAAATTGTATAAGGCAGTGAACAAACAATGAAATAGCTGTTTTGTGCGCTTGGGGTAGCATCGAGCAAAGCAGCAGTCAGACGAGGAGAGGCTGAATTAAAAGCAAATTTTTGACGAAATTCTTCATTTTTACCATGCAAAAACCATGCGTTTGTGACCTATACAATCTTAGCTCTGTAAATGCCTTTATTTTCAACCTCTGTCACAGTAGTGGTGAGTTTTGAACTGTTTCATCTCTTAAAGTCGCTCTAGTTACAGTCACGCTCCAGACCATATAGAGTAATCAGAGTTCTGGTCAGAACTAGGTTAGAGTTAGACAGAGGGAGCATGAGATTGGGTCAATGATTTTTAGTAATTGCCTGATTCTAAATTGACTTCTGGATCCCTACTCAAGTTGGAAAATTTGTGATAATTCAAATATTATTGGAAATATTCTCAGACCTGAAATTTTTACCCAGTATTATATTGTTGATGGCCATTTATAACTAGAATCACCCATGGTAATTCATTCCGTTTTGATATATCAAAATACTTTGTCCGATAACAAAATAGATCTTGTATCACCATTTTTGTGTTAAAATCAATCCATCACAATCTTGGTGGTTCTAGTGTTAAATAGCCAAAATTAAATGAACATGTAGGAGTCCAGTACAGGAGTTGATTTGGGATTGGATTGGGAAGTGGTCTAAATTCCGAGTTGCTGGTAGACAACAAGCCTTCATTAAGGGCCTAACTCTGCTCTGCTGGGATCGAGCTCCAAATGACCTGTCCGTCACTCTTTGCCTTGGCCCCTCCCACTCTCATTGGAACTGCAGCAGACGGTGGAGGTATGTAGTAGAGCTCCGCCCATAGGTGAGTCGGGGAACCACGGCTTGGTGTTGCGATGCGTTTGCCATTGAGTCCATGGTAGTGCATGGTCGGTGGCCCTAACATTTGGGATACTCCTCTAGACTCTTCCTTCCTTCCTTGAAGCGATCACTGATGGTAGTTTCATCTTCCCAGAGCTGTGTGAGAGCTGACCTGGGCCCCACCACTTCTGTAATATGACTGGGTAATTGTACACCTGTGCTTCTCCTCTGCATAACTCTCAAGTCGACTCTGTACCTATATCCGTTCAGAGATTGCATCAAAGAAGTAAGAGTGCAGTTTGAGAGTATTCTAACTGAGAGGAGGATTGAGGAGGTTGCACCGTGTTGTCTTATGTGGGGCCGGATGGAGAGTGTATAGATGTTTTGAGTTTGCATCTGCTGCTGCTTAGAGGCACAAGAAGAGGATGATGTTGTTTAGGTGGTTGTTGTCTTTCCATGGCTGTCTGCACAGTGTCCTGTCGGCCTTTGTGTTGTGATTGGGAGCAGACGGGGACTGACGATCCCCTCCATTTCTTAATCAACCCATTCATTTGGACTCATGGGATATAATACAACTATAGCCTAATACCTAGAATGACTGATAATATTAGAAAAGATTTAAATAAAATGACTGCGGGAATATTCTTTCAGAAGAATTAAAATTTGAAGGAATGGAGTAAAAAATGGAATGGATCCCAGCCTCAGTCAGACACTGACTCAAAGACCCAGTTGCTCCAGATGTTGACATGTATTCTCCCCCCCCTCCCCCAAACACCCTTTTCAGAACCAAGAAATGCTGAGCGGCCTCGAGTCGGCGTCCGTGCGCATCGTCAAGCCACCTCCGCCTCCCTCCTTCTCTG
>OMKL01153205.1:0-11153 GCA_900302295.1 Parasudis fraserbrunneri | reverse complement strand
TTTGGGGGGGGGGGGGCATTAGTGATAAGCAATAGCCTACGTAGAACTGCATTCATATTTGTGGTCATAACCTTTTCTGTGTTTGGTCTACAAATTATATAATAATATAATAAATATGCTTCCCACAAAAAACATAGATAATAACCAAAAATAAGTCAGCACTGGTGCTACCAAATTATGTCAACACTGCACAGTTGGAATTAATTTATGTTTGACTAACTGTATGTCTTGTACTCTCTTACCTGCATTTCATATGAGGTCCTGTTCAGTATTTACTTACTGAATTCACTGTACTTGATGAATAAAACTGATTCTGGTTCCAAATAGGTAATCAAGATCCAGAACGTCCACTCCGAGCAGCCGGTGGTGACCCAGGTCTATGCTGATAATGGCAGTGTGATTATAGGTTCCTCTGTAGCAGCTCCATATGGAGGAAAGCTACTCATTGGGACAGTCTATCATAAAGCCCTGTGTTGTGATCTGAAGTAGGGGAGTTTGGGTTGTTGTCAATAGTGATATACTGATACTGATATTGGATATCAGGCCCATACCAGGCTAAAACAGGGTATCAGTTTGGGGAGAATTTCTCCAATACTAAAATATGATGCCATGTGTAACATGTCCAAAACTTGATTTTCTGGATTTTTGACATGGAAATATGTTGAATCTCTCTAATGATGATAAATGGATTCCATCTCAATCATTTTTGTCCAGTGACCCCAAACTAATGGTCTAAGTCTATGCTGTCCAGTAAAAGTAATGGTTTGGATTGGTACTGTAACTCTATATCGCCTGCCTGATATTAGTGCATCCCCTATCTGATAACCTTAGGGCCCTAGTTAATTTTTGATTTTATGATCAAAATGTTCACCTTCAATAATTAATCTACAGTGTGAAGTTAACTTTCTTTTATACATCACACAATAATGGTACAGTAGTTTACGTCTTCATGTTTCAGATTACATTGACAACCCCTCATTTATCATTGTAAAATAGAATATGAAATAATATTTTTCTCATCTGGCTAGATGAGTTGTCCTGCTTCTTGAAATAACCTCCTTGTAATATAGCCTATTTGAAAATGTAACTTCCGAAATACTTTCTTTCTTTTTTCTTTCTTTCTTTCTTTCTTTCTTTCTTTCTTTCTTTCTTTCTTTCTTTCTTTCTTTCCTTCTTCCTTCCTTCAGTATAACGTTTGTTAATGATGCTTTGTGATTCTGAAAATTTTGAAATTGATCAGCTGTATATGTTTAAAGTTTTGTATCAATGGTTTTCTTTTACAAATTAAAATGTGTTTAATTGAGAGTAATAATGCTTCTGGGATTTGATACTGTTACTCCCTCCTTGGTTCAGCTGTGCAACTGCACTAGTTTGTTTGTTTGGTCACCTGCCTTTGACCTCGTCCTGCGTAGCTATACCTCCTGCAAGAGGGCTGGGGCAGAGTCTGGTTTTGAACAAGCAAAGAGTAATCTGCCATGAAGAAAGGACTAGTTGCTGTTTTCATCGCTGCTTTGGCAGCTTTCATTGGACAAAGATGTCTAAAATTGAGGTAGGCTTTAATGTCAGACGATCTACAGATCAGCATTACTGCTAATTTGAAACCCAATGCTGTTTCCTAATATGTTTGTCAGTTCAAATTCGGGGATGTCTGCACTGAACAACCTATGGACAAATATATTACAATGTTAATGATACAGAAAATATAACATCAAAGCAACATTTTTGGTGTGCCTTTTGAATGATTTTAAGTTTGTCCTTTTGCAGGGAAATGACCCTTGGCTCAAGAGAATTGCCCCTGAAACATCTTCCCAACTGTCACCTGTTAAAGAATATTGGTAAGCAGCATGTAGGCCTACTGTATATGTCAATTCAATTTAAGCAGCAGTTGATCTATATTTAATTACAGTAGGCTATACTAGAATCAATGTGTGCTACAAACACAAGTTAGACTAGCTAGTATACCGAACCTATAATATGCTCAATCGCTTAGTATGAGGTTGGGAGAAAATACCGTTGGCCTGAAAACAAATGCTCGCAATACGGGCGCGACTTAGTGTAAAGACTCGGCTTTGTTATTACAATAGCCTACCCTGGTCGCGCCAGTGGCGCAAACTTGCAATATTCACTCGATCATTTGAATGTCTAATTGCAATGTTTATAATCCCAACACTATTTACATATGGCTTTTCCTCAAACGGAGCTACGTAATCTGATACGTGATTGCATTTGCAGGCGATTTGCCATGCCTGACCTGCCAGGTAACTTCAATTTAGGGAAACCCATAGGAACCCCTAATTTTGGCATGTCACCTGCAAGTGCAATCACATGTCAGAATGTCTACCGATCATTCTTTCAGTATATAATTATATACAATATATAAATCTGTAATATGAAGAGCTCAGTCAACTGAGATAATAATCAGTAGATCAAGTGCCAAATTGCCACACCTTACTCTTTCTCATTGTAATGCTTAGATCATCCAGTAACATCGCATTTCTCATTTTGTACAGAATATGGTTCAGAGGATATCACCATACTCAGAGATGGACTGGCCATCATAAGCACGGTATGTTGTCCTGTTTATCATGTGAAGTGTAAAACAAATAGAGCAATCATACTGTGGTTTAGTAATCCCTGGCAGTTGAAATGGTGATCATCAATCTTGAGTTGAATAATAAAT
Organism: Parasudis fraserbrunneri; assembly: GCA_900302295.1. Classification (NCBI taxonomy): domain Eukaryota; kingdom Metazoa; phylum Chordata; class Actinopteri; order Aulopiformes; family Chlorophthalmidae; genus Parasudis; species Parasudis fraserbrunneri. The sequence continues at coordinate 8,473 of OMKL01153205.1, read as the reverse complement.
AACTCTGAGAACGAGTCATTTCCTCAAATAATCTTCCACAATAATTACTTTCTCAATTCATTTCCATTTTGTCATGTGTTCTGAATCTGGTCAAGCGATTGAAGGGATTCCACAGTCACTACTGGTCTTCACATACAGCCACATATGCCTCATGCATCTAGTCTTTCCCACATAGGGGTTGAAGTATCCCGGAATGACCTCCTTCTCTGATGACCCAGGAAAGATCTACACTTTGGACCTTCTAGACCCTAAACCAACACCTGTAGAGCTGCAGATCAAAGGGCAACTTGACCTCATCTCTTTCAACCCACATGGCATTAGTGTGTACATCGATGATGCAGGTGAAGTATAAAAATCCATAACATAGAATTCATTCTCAAAGGTACTTGCAATACTACTAGAACTCTAGAGTGTGGCAAGGGACATTTGTTTACATTTCCAAGTGAAACGGAAAATTCACATACTGCAATTACCACATTCCATAGCAGATGAAGATTATGTGGGTTCTCATAGAAGTGTGAACTGTGAACACAATTCATAATACTCATGCTGTTGTTTGTTTTTCCTACCATTGCGGCCCATTTGCCATAAACACTGATTGGCTATCACTGATGTTTTATTACAAACGTTGTTATGCCTTTGTTTGCAGTGCTTATGTGGAGTTTTAATTAAATACTATGAAAAGACTACTCCATAAAAGGAGACCAACCCGCAAGCTTCTCAGAATTACTCCCAAGGAATCAAGCTAATGCTAAACGTTATTGTGCCATAACAAAAACAAAAAAATCTGAAATCACTAGGACCTGAGAGGTAGACTAGTTATACTAGTCTTTCTTTCATTGTTGCAGGAATTATGCTTCATGAATTGACTAGAGGATATTTTAACAATTCATTCAATGTTTATTCAGTCATTCATCCAATGTGTATGACTGTATTTGTTCTGTTTTTCCTCTGATGATGGGTTCAATTTAACAATTTCAATAACCTACAATCTAAAATGTGTCATGAATTTATTTACTTTTTGCAACTACTCCTAGTGCATTTTGGTACTATTAGCCTTTTAAAGTTTTTTCATGTGGTGGATCCTACAGGACCAAGTGTCTGAAAGGTACTAACTAGTCTCTATGAAACTATTCTATTCTATCTAAGTACTGTTCCTATTCAAATTAGTATGAATGTAACCCAGAGAAATGTTGTATGCTCTAAAGCCTAATCCTCCTTACAAATAACCGAGAGAATATAGAGAACATGCATTCATTGCTGTTCCTTAACTATGCAGATGAATCTGTATACCTGTTCGTTGTCAACCACCCTCAGCATAAGAGCCAGGTGGAGATCTTTCGATTCATTGAACAAGAAAATGCAATTGTGCACCTGAAAACTATCAGTCACAATCTCCTTCATAGGTAGGTAAAATAAGGTCCTTACTGTATACATATATTACTTTTATTATGATGATTACTATTGTTGTAACCATAATAATAATAATAATAATGATAATAATAAATAAATAAATAATAAATTGTTGTTATAATCATTATTCTTCTTCTTATCATCTGACAACCTCTGTATGCTTTCTCTCACACTTTTCCTCTTAGTGTAAATGACATAGTTGCAGTTGGAGTGGAGAGCTTCTATGCCACAAATGACCACTCCTTTCCCAATGAAGGGCTGCACCTTCTTACCGTGCTCCTTGGTCTGCCCTGGTGTAATGTGGTCTACTACAGTCCAGAGGAAGTAAGGGTGGTGGCAAATGGCTTTCTCTCTGCAAATGGTATCAACATGTCACCTGACAAAAGGTTAGGCTACTTGTTGTGTATTTCATTTTTAGAGGTTCCATATTATGAAAAACTCACTTTTTCAGTGCTTAGCACATATATTTGGGTCTCTGATGGGCCTACTAACTAATAAGACAACCCAGTCAGATTTTTCTGGGCTACCTAGGTCGGAAAACATGTGATTCAACAAGCTATTCAGATTTGCCTCCCCCTCCTACGTAAAGTGGGGAATCCTCGTCCTTGACTTGTGCATGTAAACTTTCTCATTTTCCACCCAAACGATTCACTAAAGTATGTTTCTGACAACATTTTATGCGGGAAATAGGACATTTAATTGCTGGATCTTAATTCATATTTGGTCTGCAACACTCAGTTTGACAGTTTGATCTCTGAACTTCGTGAGCCAGGCACGCGCCACAGTTCTGGAGTGCACAACAACATAGCGGCTTACTCGTAAACGTTCTCATTTTCCACCCAAACGGTTCACTAAAATATGTTTCTGACTACATTTTATGCGGGCAATAGGACACGTAATTGCTGGATCCTAATTCATATTTGGTCTGCAACCCCTAGTTTGACAGTTTGATCTCTGAATTTAATGAGCCAGGCACACGCCGCAGTTCCTGAGTCGTGCATACAGAAACAGCCCATCAAGGACAGGACTGAAACAGAGGGGTATAGAGGCATGCTAGAATGCTTAATCTTAGTTGTATTTTCAGCAACATTTCGGGACCTCAAAGACCTATATTAACTTGTTGAAAAGGAGTATAATATGGGACCTTTAATGTCTAAAAACTAGACTGGAGTGTTCAGCTTTGTCTCTCTTTCACTCTCTCCCTCCCTCTGTATCTCTCTCTCTCTCTCTCTAGATTGATTGGTTTGTATACAGAAACATGTGTCCCATACAGTAATATAACAAACACGCTTTTCTGTTCAGGTATGTATATGTTGCAGATATCCCAGATCATGAAATAGAGGTTTTTGAGAGACGAGAAGGGGAACAATTAGCACACGTTAAGGTAAGATATTGAATGTCTTTTCTCATTTTACAACATATATGGAAATGTCAGAAAGAATGCTGCACCGTGGTGCGCAATGGTGCAAATGCATCATTATGGTAATGACTTTAAAGGTCCCATATGTTTAATCTTTTCAATCTTTTATATGATTTCATTGAATCTGTGGAACATGTTTGTTGCATGTTGTTTCTGAAGAAACTAGTCTAAATCTAATTTCAAGTATTTATTTTCCAGCACTGCTTTCTTCCCTTGTTATGAACAGGCCATTTTTGGTGGGTGTAGCACAACACCAAATCTTAAATTAATTCTTGATTGGCTACCCGACACCCAAAACCAAAACACTTACAAAATGGGCAGTAGATGGTGTCCCTGGTTCCAAAAAGGACAGCTAATTGATTGTTTGTGTCGAGGTATGACATCACAAAGGGTAGTGCTTCTGATTGGTTTGTTTAATCGTAAGACTATTTTCAGGTGACAACCCTGGCCACGGCAAGCAGGACCTTTGTCATTTTTCTCCCGCACCTCTACAACATTTCAGACTGCCAAATCCACACCAATACTTGGCAAAACCCATTTTCCATAATATGGGACCTTTTAAAAAAATACTCCTCTTAAAAACTCTGGAAATTACATTTGAATCCTTCGATTAATCCTCATGTTTGTGATGATGTTTTCCATTCAGTCTGTAGCTGTTGGTTCACTTTGTGACAACATTGAGGTGGAGCATGAGACAGGTGACTTATGGCTTGGTTGTCATCCTAATGGCATGAAGATGATGGCAGGTGACCCAAAAGACCCACCTGGCTCTGAGGTACATTTTCTGTTTTCAATAAATCAATTATTTAAGGGGTGTCCTCAACTTAAAGAAATTCTTTTTTCAGTTTCCCACAATTCCCTTTTGCATTTAATGCAGAAGGACCTTTTTTATTTTTATTTGTTTTATTTATTTTTTTGCCATTAAAGACAATGTACCATATAAGCCAACTAGCAAATTTGATGCTTAATACATTTTATTTTTATTATATATATATTTTACAGGTAGAATATTTTGCTTTTTGATGATCAATTTAAGTTATTTTCTAAACAAATCAGATAAGTGGTCAATGAATTAGAGATGTTATGTATCAACCCTTCTGGTAAGCTTAATTGCAAAGTTTAAAGACTTTGCTAGTGAGACGACCCTTAAAATATCAAATTTTCACAGCATTTCTAGTTTTGTTTTGGATAGTTGCTGATAAGTATTGTAATATTAAGATTGTTTTTATACATCACTGTTTCTTGAGATCCGAAATGTATGTCTGTAGACACAAGGCTGCAAAACCATGTAAAGGAACAGGTTTTTTATTTTAAAAAGCAAACTTTTTTTATCAACTTAAAATACGAGTTTCACAAATAGAACTAGGTTTCGTGTGAGCGTTTCCTGGTTGATAAGATGACGGTGGCCTAATAGGCAATAGTGAACATTAACCTGCAAACATAAGACTGTTTTGACAACACACTATTGATGTAATTAAGAGATTTACTGGTACCAGTGACAGAGAGGCTGTGAGCAGTGAACCTGTGTAATAGGCTATCGCCCTCTTGCGTTCAAACATTGTAACCATATCTATTTCAATGGACAATGATGGAAGATAATTCAAATAAAATACTTGTAGTTGACCGATTTGAAAAATATGCTAGAATTCAGGTCCTTGGCCTGCTGTCAGCCTATGTGCGATGTTTCATCCAAATCGGCCCTGTAGTTTGCGAGATTAGCTGCGGACAGAGTCACAGACAGACAGAGACACACACATATTTGACCAAATGCATAATCCCCTCCAGGCTCCCGCCTGGCGGAGATAAATATAAGAAGTGGAATTATTGAATAATTGGATACAAGTCAAGGCAAGTTCTGCGTTATTCTTAGCATCCTAAGTGGCTTTGGATTTAAGTTTGATGTCGCCACAATAACATATTTTTCACAAAACACACTGTTGTCTAACTGTGGATTCGTTAGAACTTGATTTTGGTCAACTTGAATTTTGTAACGTCAGAGCTCTGTCAGTGGCGCAGACTGAAGCCCTATACAGACTGAACATGGTCTGAGCTGAGTTCGCTGCTTGGAACAGCAGGTTCAAGGCGATGCAAGGCGAGTGCTGATTGATGACAGACCTTCCCAGTCAATATGTCTATATCTGTTGTTGCCTGTTGGGTTTGAGTTTGCCATGGTGTGATTATTTGAAGCATTTTTTTATGCTAAATGCAGTACCTTTGTGGGTTTCTGGACAATATTTGTCATTGTTTTGTATTTTTTTATTTTTATTTAATAAACATACATTTGCATAAAGCAGGCATATTTGTCCACTCCCAATAGTGTCATAATAATAATTAAATACTTGAAAAATATCCCTTTAAGGTACATTTTGAACAGATAAAAAATATGCGATTAATCGCGATTAACTATGGACAATCATGCGATTAATCGTGATAAAATATTTTAATCGACTGACAGCCCTAGTTACAACACAAGCACACTGAGTATAATGTTCTAAATTCACTACAGATATGCTGCATTGCCAGTTCTCAGTAGCATGCCAGTAAAACAAAGAAATCCCATTTAATTGATCCTTTACTTGTCCTTTCAGAAATTAATTATGTGCAGACATCAGATATCAACAACGGTAGAGACAATATAGTACAGCATGGTACACAACAGTGTGTGCACCCAAATCATCTGTCACAAAACCCACACATCTACGTATAAGAAGTCATGCCAAGTTGCTGTAAGATTACTGTTCTTACAACAGAGGCACAATTCTAATGAATCCATTACTCTTACCAAAAACAAGGCAGACAATCAATATCCACAAACAAGTGCTTGCTTTCCATTTTTGTGTTCACCCTAATGCAATGAGCCTGGTTTGGCACTGATACCATCCGAGTCCTCAACTCTAAGTGTTGGTATTAATTTAGCTTAACAGCAAAGACATACAGTATACTGTCAGTGTCGTCGATCTAGCCTCGAACTGCCAACACTCCGCTCACCAGTACCACATGACCACGGAGGTTTGATACCACAGTCTTATCTGGTTTGCATCCTGAAAAGGATCCAATTCAGGTGGCGAAGCTGGGGTATTTTAACTTAGGAGTGAGTTTACACCAAGGGGCTTTTACTACGTCCTTTCAACTTCGTTACACTCACCCCTCTAAACTCACTCCAGACGTCATCGCTTGGGCTTTGATCTCTGACATGACAAAGCTCTTTGTATTGGATTTTAGTATTGGGGTAATTCTCTGATACTGAGTTACTGGTAGCCTGTTTTAGCCTGACAGCAGTCAGTATTGGTGCATCCCTACTCCATATCACAGAGGGCGATATGGAATGCCGAAACTTGGCCAGTGGACAGTTCATTGTTCCGTTCCTCAATAAGCCTATATGTTTCACAAAATGAACAGTTGAGCCTGCTCATCCTGCACATTCCAAACAAACATCATCAAAATATAACACATCAAATAGCAGTGTGCCAATTCATCATCATCGCACCAACATCCCGATAGGCAGATAAAATGCATTATGTGAATCCATGATACAAACCTAGACCATGGCATTCAGGGTGAAAACAGAACATATAAAAAAGAGAAAGTTAATTAACAACAGAAATTGGTTCATTATTGTTCATGATATACTATTTTAACTTGTGAACATTTCAAATGACATGACATCTTTCCCACTTTGTGAGCCATGGATGTGTGCATCTACAGTACAGCATCCTTTAAACCTCCGCCTATTGGCCAACAGCTAGTCATTTGCTTTCTAATCTACCTACCCCACTAACATTATCTTTCCCACCTGTGATTCAGACTCGCTCTCTCTTCTCTCCATTTTCCCTTTCACTTCTTTTTCAGAATTCTCACAGCATCTCAATCACATAAATGTGATCAACAAGCCAGAAAATCTGGCTAGTCTGCTCCAGCAGTGGGATTGTGATTTGTGACACAATGAGGCTAGCTAGAAACTCTGGGCAAAGCTGCAGTAATCTGCAAGTGTGTCCAATTAGGTCCAGCAATGGGAGGCTCACTCGCCTCATTTCAACAATTTAGCGTGGACCACTTCTTTTTACTCTGTCCTTCCTCTGATTTTCTTTTCTCCCTCCCAACATGACTTCTCTTAAAATCATGGCTCCTTGAACACTGTGTTCTCGTGGTGTGCAGTAAACGATTAGCAACAGTCTATATAATGCCAAAATGATTTGGCAGCTGAGGACCAGTGTAGGCTACTGTACAACCAGCCATTATATGCAACGTTTCCTCAGTCTTTCCTTCTAAATGAATCATTGTGACTCTTCCATGGTCCTCATGTAAGGAAACGTGTACTTTATATAATCCAGTGAATGTAGGATATTACAGATTAATTAGGTAGATTATTGTGTTTGCTTTTTTGTACAGCCACTTAATCACTTCCAGCACTTTCCAATGGACAAGAGCAATAAATAATGGCTCCTCCTCTGCATCCAGCAACCACATCGCCATACTACTGATTGTTTGCCAGTATCAGCCAACTAATTGTTAGCTGCAATGTCAATAGATTCCAGCTATAGGGGCTGCTGTCAGGTAACATGACCGAAAACTTAATCTGAGTTCAGCTTTGCCTCACAGCCAATTTACAAACAATGGCAACCAACGGTAACCATGCATGGTTCAAATAATCTCTTCTCTAAATAGTTGACTCTAACACGAGTTTACATCATGAGTGTGTTCAGATTAATCCTTAATTGTATGTAGCCCACTGTATACTCATTCCATTATGCCAATTGATTGATGAGGCATTCCACAGCCAAGACAAAATGGGGAAGAGTCATGTGACAGAGTATTTGTGTTTAGAGTATGTTTAGTGTACTATAATATAGTACATATTATGTTAACAGAAGTAGAATTGGGTGAATTGTGTAAGTGAATGTGAAGGTAGAATCTCTCAATGAATCTTCCTGAAGCACTTTGAGCTAGCTTAATGTTTTCCTCCCTCGAGGCTCACTGTGCTTGATGCATATGTTCTTTTCCTAATGCCTTAGAGGGTATGGAATTTCATGGCTGTTGTAGGAATGCAAATTGTAGTTTTCAATTAAAACACTATGAAAAACTTTGACTGACATTGCATTAACATATCAGAGTATAATCTGATTGTGTAAAACAAAATTACAATTTTGTAAGTGTAACGAGTTTGAAACTTTGTAAGGGTATCCCCATTGGTGTAAACTCACTCCTAAGTTAAATTGCCACCTTCATCACCTGAATTGGATCCTTTTCAGGTGGCTGGATGGATAAGACCATGATATTTAGCATACGTGGTGACATGGTGCTGGTTAGCGGAGGGTTCGAGGCTGTCGGAGGACAGGTGCCGAGCGTGAGGTGCCTGCTAGTACCTCGTGACCACTGTTACATAAGCTCAGATGTTAATTCAAATGATCTACTGTAGATGGCTCAGGAATTGTTGCAATCTTGTATTTTACTGTATAATTGGCTTCTGGTAACAGATCTCTATTCACCGTATAAGCCCTGCCCACTTCTGCCATTGTTTCTTTATTTCCTGTTGCTGAATTAGAGATAAAGATGCTAGCTAGCGTGGATATTCCCGAACTGAATAATAATGAATCTATAAGCACAAAATTATTTAGCAAGCTCATTAACCTTAAAACAAAG
>OMKL01153203.1:25201-37988 GCA_900302295.1 Parasudis fraserbrunneri | reverse complement strand
CCGTGCAAGTGACCTTATCGAGTCTGCGGAAATTGATTTTCATACTGCACAAGAATGAACGGCATCTTCGGAAGGTGAGGAAACAAACCATGATATTTCCGACCACGCTGTCTGTGTGCAGACACCACCGTGAATGATGTGGGCGAGAGGGTTAGCGTAGACGACTGGCACAGAATGACGTTTGGCATGAATGATAACAGGACTTGGCATGGGTAATCAAGGCAGAGCCGTAAATAAAGCCGACAGCTGAGTGATTTATATCAACATACTGCATGCTGGAGCAGCAATACGTACGGTAGCAAAAAAAAACTAAAACACGAGCACGAGTGGATCCCAAGGCTGCAGACTCAGCACACAGGATTTAGGTTAATAAGGTAAAACATGCCTCTCGGTGCAGAATTATCCTCTGTTACATTACCACAGAGAAACACTACAGAGAGAGGAGGACAGGCAGCAAGGAAGGGTAGGAAATAACAAAATCAGAAATTATAATGAAAGCTCTGACTCACCATTTTATTCGGACACACTGGCCTGAGATTCATATTGAAGGGTGGCTTGCTCATATTTTAATGGACAAATGAATGCTCTTGGAGCAGAGGAGGGAAGGAGAGCTAGGGTATACAGTGTTATCAGCCTTTCATGTGGTGTTAGGTTCTGTACATAAGTCAAGTGTATTTTCCACAGCAGAGTTCTGCGTGGCTTTGAGGCAGACAAACCTTTGACCTTCACAAATCAACAACTTCTAAACAAGAGGCCTGTGGTAAACGAAGGGCCAGCCACCAGCCAGGAGTCATCCTGCCACTGTGTCTTCCTGATTCAGTGGCTAAGTCTAATATCATTATTTGGTGAAGAGACAGAGATGCTCTCATCTCCCCATGTGATATGAAATCTGGAATGTGGACTTAGCCAGGGCCCAGGGGAGTGTCATATTTGAACAGTTGCAAGCATTGATCAGGCAGTGTTGCACCTCTGCAAGGCCTTGGTTAACGCCCTTGCAGGAATGTGTATTAGATAATACACCTTAGTGACGCCAAGTCTTGTTACATACGCTTTGGCTAGGAGACTGAACTTTGAGCGTTGTCATGCCCCCGGGCCTTAGAATCTCTGCATATACACAGCAGTCAAGCTGACAGCAGCGCTTTTTAATTTAATAGAAAGTTTAATAGGAAGACAGTGGCCAATACCGGGAGTGGATGGGAGAGATATAAAATATTACCTTGCACGATGCTGCAATCAACACTAATATTACGCCCATATCAAGAGTCACGTGGGAAGCCCTATGCACACAATGTGGTAACACGGTCGCTCCTCCCAGAGACTCACTCAACCTATTGTGAAGGGGCAGACACAGCGTGACCAAACTGGAAGGTGTGTGACACATATGCATTATTTGGCCTGTTCTGAACCAAGGACACATCAAGGATTACAGTATGAAAATCAACAATCCTAGCTGCTCTTTGTTTGCTGGATGAGACATTTCTTTCTGGAGCAGTTATGTGAAGAGTAATGTGGTTTTGATCAAATTACCCTGACAGGCCTCATGCAGAAAAACTAAATTGAATACATTCAATGTTGAAGAGACGTTCCAATCATGAAATATGAGATCAGTCATCTCCACCTGCAGTGAAAAATGTTACAATCTGTGCAGGTTCATATCTGTTTATTTACATAACATCAATTCAAATTAAGCATTTTAGCAGAAGACATTTCTGAAACATACTGTATATTAATTAATTAATGCATCAGCCGACTGTAATTGAAAAAACTGGTAATCGATTTTGGATGAAAAATCCCAATCAGAGGCAGAGCTACTGGAATAATTGAATAATCGTGTGATCGCGATTATATGATATTTCATATTTTGTATGATTGATTGTTTTATTATTTATTTACACCTATTTAGAATTTTTCCTCTTCCATATCAACTTTCAAATATACAGAGTAAGCAAACATAATGGCAAATTGGTCAAACTGCATATCCTGTCACCCTGTCATTGCTTAGACTCTGATCAAGCTGCTTGTTAAAAGTGCAATATGCAGTTTTGGGAGAGGGAGATTTGTTAATATTTTCTGAGCCTGCAGTTAGTTTACAAAACCTATTTTCTACACATGTAATTCTTAGAATTATCTTATCTCATTTTGAGGCACTGTGAACCAAATGTAAGCCTAGAAGATACTTCTTGCAGGTCCTCCCATTGTAAATAACAGTGAAATAGTAACATTTCAGGTAGCTTTCTAGCCTCAAACAGTGTTCCAAGGTCCCAATTCTCATCTGAGGACAGTTTTATTTATTCAGTTATGAAAATATGCGTTATAATTTTTCACTTCTTGAGTTTAAAATTTCTCTTCCCAAACTACACAGTGCACCTTTAAATAGCCTTAATCTCTGTGCAGGAGAGGTCGCTCAGAGATTCTATGCCATTTCAGTTTGTGCACAAGCCCTTTGAAGTTTACAAACGCTCATTTCCCTTGCTCCAACATTATCATCTCCAACGTTATCATTGCAATGTAGCACAGTGAGTGCATGGATCTAGTCGCAAAGCCACATACTGTACATCTTCACCAATCTGGGTACACTTTGGATTTGGACCGAATGAGACCATTAGGAATCGTTAATCACAATTATGTGAGAGACAAAAATCTTCACGACAAAATGTCATGATCGCAGGCAGCAGCCCTAATCAGAAGATCCCTTTTTCTCACCAAACTCTTCTCATTCTAAGATGACAAGTTTTTGAAAGTATATGCTAAATAATTCCTTATAGTAGATGAAGACAATTTTCTATGAAAGTGGATACAATAGCAATGGGTTATTCATATTGGCAAATTACTGTATTCCTTCTTATGGTCTGGCGTCCTTAAAAATCCACTATTTTACTTCTCTGTAGGCTATAGGCTACTTCCCCAAAGAGTAAGAAAACTGATTTAACAATAACCCACCAAAGAGAGGAGAGAGGAGAGAAAAGGTAGCCAATCTCTGGATGTTGGCAAAGAGCCACACCAACTTAGGACTATTACCTTCTCTGTTATCCATGTTATCCTCTCTCATCAGTTGGATGACAAACACCTTTGGTGCACTCACTGGCATTGTGTATCTGGTTTTGGATCAGTGCTCAGCCCATCATTGGGGGCAAGATTGAGATCCAGACTGATTCAAAGGGGCCATTATTCAATGCTTTCAGCATCGAAGGCACAGAGAAGAGGCCACGCCTGACCCAACAGACAGCCCTGAGGTCCAAGTTAAACAATCTCTCTCCCTCCCTCTCTCCGTCTCTGTCTATCTCGCTATGCAAGACTCACCAAGCTGAGTTAAACTACTTTCATGCCAAGTAACAGATTCCATCCAGACTTTCAGTTACTGGGACAATCACATAGCCCCACAGTTTCTTTCATTGTAGAGATCATTCTCTGATTGATGCCGTGAGATATTGAGAGAGGAGTGTGAACAAGAGGGAATTGGAGCCTGTTCAGCATCAGCGAAGATTATTGACACAAGACAGAGGGTTTGGTCCAAACAGTATCGCAAAGTGTCTTCCGTTGTGAGAAAGGTCAGTACGAGACTCCTGGATACATTACAGCTAATACCGGTAATTACTTTTCAGTGAGTCTCTCAGAGAGGGCAAGCCAATATGACCAAGATACAACAGAGGACTACTTCATCTGCGCTGTTGTCTTGGCTTGGGCAAACAGCCTACAGCTGACTCCAGGTGATCAATCGGGTAATAGCTGCACAGATGCCGGCTCTGTGCTGTGTCATCATGTAGTGCTGTAATGGATGTACTGGTACTCTATCCAACGGCCCGCCGGCTTAGCCTGTTAAAATTTCATCTGCTTGCACTACAATCCATTATCAGCGATCAGCTGTCTTTGCATTGTAACCCAAGATATAAATATCCACGCTGCATGTAGTGCTCTCTTAGCCCCTGCTGCTGAGGCCATTAACATCGCTGACTAGGGCTGAGTATCAGCACCGATTACCCGAATCGATTTTCCATTCACAAGATCCTGATTTGATTCAATTCGATTCGATTTAGATTCAATTAGGCTTGATGCCACCAGTTCCAGGGGGCCAGCACCTGCCATTGTTGTCAAAAAATGTACGGTCAACTGAGTTTCCATAGTGTTAGGCAACAACTCAGCCAAAGAGACATCTGCAGGACGGGAGGCACCCTAGAAATAATGTTTAGCAAAAATATTCACTCATCCACTGAAAAAAGGCATAGTTTAAAAGGTCAATCTTGGGATTTTTCGATTCAACTCAAATATCGATATATCAATATTCTTTCCCGGGCCTTATGACTGTGACATCATGTCCTTTGCAGGAAAACCTCTCTACTGGTGTAAAGAAGAAGAAACAACATCTAAAGTGCATTTACATACTGTGTACCAGGAATGTATCCTCTGCATTTAACCCATCCAAATTACAGCAGTGGGCAGCCACAGTCCAGCGCCAGGGGACCAACTCCAGTTCTAATGCCAGTGCCTTGGTCAAGGGCAATGGCAGGCATATGTACCTAACATGCATGTCTCTTATGGTGTGGAAGGAAACCGAACAACCCAGAGGAAACCCATGCAAATTCCACACAGAAAGCACCCCCCCAGTGGGGTTCAAACCCAGGACCTTCTTGCTGTGAGGCAGCAGTGCTAACCACTGTGCCACAGTGACGCCTAAAAGTGGCATTTCAGAGTTCATCTTTCTCAGTGCTATAAGCATGACATAATAGGCGAGTCTTTATTCAGGGCAACTAGTTGGCAGCAGGCCAAGATTGTGGTCTCTGGGAGAAATGTACATAGTAAAGTGTACACTTGAGCAACAGTTGAGGCTTTCACTTTCTTGTCTAGAACACATTAGGGATCAGAATAATGTAACATATTAATGTTGTACTATTATTATTACCCCAAATTATGTGATAAGCAAAACAAGAAAAAACTCTATCACATGCAAGTGGAACATAAAAATAATACAATTATTAAAAGAAATATCCACATTAAGTCCACCAGAAATAATAATAATAATGATAATAATATTACCCTTATGGCTCTATTTGAAAATAGTAGTTACACTGTTAGAGCAAATGAACATTTGGAACAAGTTTCATGATGATTAGACAAACTTTAATGAAGTTATGACCAACTTTGCAATAGGCCACGACATCATGCCTACACTACATCGGTGCATAGGTACACTAGTTCATAGTGGTCATGTAACATTATCTAGCTACTTATCTGACTGGGCTGATTTATACAACACTAATGTATCTCAGTCCACTAATATTATAAACCAAATTTGGCAAAGACAGGTCAAAACAAACAAATGCCCTTGTTCTAGCATGTGAAATCTCTTGGAAAAATTGAGGGAATCATTTTGAAAAGTTTGGAAGATGAAAAACAGCACAAAACTGTATCAACCACTTTGGGGATTGAACCCCTAATCAGCTCACCTAAATGACAACATATAGAATGATGTCACTGTGTGCAGTTGCTTCAATGCAAATCTATTTCAGTGAAACCAGAAAGTCATTTGAATAGCAAAACACGGGATCCTTTCCCTCTCTCTGCCTTCTTAATTCTAACCAGCATAAGGTAAAACGCTACAGTGGAAAACACTAGAACCTGTTTTTATGGCATAATGATGCCAGTCACTGCAGTGTCCATTATTCTGATAAAATCTCCACCAAGAGCACCATTAACCAGTGCACTATAGCTGCAGTAAATGAGGTCAATCAGCATACTGACTGAGATTTATATGATTAATATTGTAAAACTCCATCTTCTCTCTTGTCCCTCCTCTTTCTCTCTAGTGGTGAGTAGACCAATATAGGTTTTTAAAGGCCGATACTTCTTTTTAACTTACATTTTACAAACCATCTGTATCGGCCGTTTATATTACCAATATACCGCTGTTTGATTAGCTATCGATAAAGGGCTCTAGCGGACTCATTTTAGATACTGGTAGATATGACCAGAAGATACTGGTATGATATGAAACTGGAGATCCTGAGGAATCCAAAGGTAACAGCCATGTCATGCTAGCTTACTGGCAAAGGGGGTAGTCCTTGCTCCAAATTTAAGCTATTTTAAGCTAGCTTAAAAATTTGATGAGAGGAGAATGCCATGGGCATGGCCATTTTCAAAGGGGTCCCTTGACTTCTCACTTCATGATATCTGGATGAAAATGGGCTCAATGACACACAAGACTCCTCTTTAAAGCCAGGTTAATTTTATGTTAGTCACATGCAGAATTAGGCCCAAACAAGGCAGTGTCAAATTTTCTTTCACCGGGGTGTGTGTGTGTGTGTGTGTGTGTGTGTGATATCGGCCAATTAATCGGCTATCGTTATTATATCGCCCTTTGAAAATCCACTATCGGCCGACCTCTATCCTGTTTGTAGACACACTGTTCGAGCCTATCAGCAACACCTGCTGAATCATGTGACTGAGTTGCCCCAACCTGCGTTGAGCTGCTGCACTGAAAAAGTACAACAGGGCTCTATGGAGAAACCATGGCACTCCCCTGACAAAAAGTTGTTTCAAACAAGAACGGCTGGATGACATTTTGCCATATCAGCATGGCTGTGAGCGTGACTCTTTCGCCTGTTAAATAGCTATCTTGGGCACGGATTGATTGTTTAGATCACTAGCATGGCTAACAAATGCAAATATATTGTAGTCTGCCCAATTGTTCTGACCAGGATTATATTCCTTTTTGCCCTTTTGATACGCGCACACACTGAGTCTGATGTGGTCGGGAAACCCGTCTATATGGACGGCCCGATATAACGGTCTACCCCTTGTCTGATTCTATTATTTCTATTACCAATTCTTATGCTGATGAAAAGTGCATTTTTGTAGCGATAAAAAATAATAACACACCAAAAACAAAGATTTTGGCATACATTATCATGGCAGCAATGGATGCTTCAAAGCTCCGAAGCATTCGGATCAGCCCTAGTTATGCTGGACATTTGGGGAAAGGCACAATCAAACTGGACAGCACAAAACAAATGCATGATGCTACAGTCAAAATGTTGGGCTTTGAAGTTAGGCCTATGCTTCAAAAGCTAGAGTTGGCCAGGTTTTCCTCTGGCAAGTCCCCACTCAGAACTGTCTTAGTCACAGCCTGTCATATCTTGTGCTTGCAGAGATCTTGGAAATGGTCTGTGGCTTCATTGTATGCAGACTGTGGATAAAAATAACTTCCACAGTGCTGCTCACTCATTTTTCTGCCAGTGCCATTTAGATAAGCTCTCTTAATATAATATTGAAATACATCAGCAGTCCTCACATCATTTTGTTTATCTGGGACACTGTCTGGTGCTATCCAATAGCAGTGCAGTCTGTCCCTTCTATACAGAACGTCCCCTGCATATAGAGTGTCTCAGCATGGGACACAATCAAACAGTAATTAGGACAGGGAGAGCAGAGGGGCGGAAGAAAAAAAGTCACATCATCATCATCATCATCATCATGCATAAACTACACAGGGTACTTTGAAGAGTTTTCACACTTGATGATTTCATACTTCATATAAGGCACAGTGGACGCTTAAGGCCATTCCCAGTTTCTGTACTCAACAATGAGCTAATGAGAAAAAGGCTTTAATAAGGGTTTTAATAGCAATTAAAGCGACAATGATACACAAACTACATTTTTGATTACCACTATTCTGGGTGCTGCTGACACTCCTGAACAAGAGGGGAGAGGGAGCCTGGCCCCCCGGCCGCCTCAGCGCCTCATCTAATTATCATCATAATAGACCACATACAGTAGCCTACATGTCCCGTGGCTGAGCGGCCCATATCAGGACATAACTACAAATTAAAAGGTCTCTAAATATTTAAGTTGTAGCCTTTTTCCACAAATGCCTTTGACACGCATAGCCAGACTTAACCTAAGAAAAAAATGAACCAAGTCATAGTGGAGGATGGTCGGAACCCGCTGTGACCTAGTGAACGATAGAATTACTTCTTGTTCTTTTGCATTCAAGCATGACTCTGCCTTGCCCCATCAGCCTTTTAAGATATGGCATCAAAAACACAAGAAAAACACACCAACACTACTGTAAATAACATGTCAGCAGAGGGAAACATTAATCATGATCACTAAATGCAGGAACAAAATGTAATCTGAATTACATTCTCTCTAAAAATCTATAAAACAAATATCTTCCGCAATCCCAGCGTAGTGTGATCTATCTCACTTTAACAAAGAACCACTTCATCCTCAATCTTCTCTGAGAGGAGATCCCAGGCAAAGTCAGAACCAGAGGACTCTAAGGCTAGTGACAGTGGATGTCATTTCTGATCAGACCATCAGACAACACTTTCTCATTTGGCTATCATAAAACTAGCCTAATTCCTAACAACATTACATGTATTGCATGATATTCTATAATAGCATACATTCTACATCCAGGAAAGTAGCCTAGTATTTCATGAATGGATTAAGATGCTACTCCCATTTCTATAACAACACCACATGCTGCAATGTGGTGAAATAACACCAAAATCATCATTGAAGCATTTCAAAACAAACACTTTTAGTCACATTCTTTGCATTTCAGTATATGGGAAAATGTCCCTCATAGGAAATGAAAAGAGGGAAACCATTGTTTATTGTAGCCTTCATTAAAAACTAGGCTAAATGGGGTCATAATGTGTGTCACTGTCCCTCTGTATGGCACTTGATGTCACATGCTAATGGCTTTGACTTAGTTCTGGCCAATACATAGACATTTATCATATATTCTCTATTTGTGTTATCGTATCGTGGGCTTCTCTGATATTGTGGAATCGTGATACACAACTTTGTTGTCTAAATTAATTCTGAAAAAGCAATTATTAGGCTAAGTCAGTCAAAATGATTTCTGAAATATTTGAGAGTGACAGCTTCAGTTTGAGACTGTATCACACGTCCCTTTACCCTATGGTCCAATATGATGAACATAACGGACTGCCAAACAAACATGTCATTTTCCGATATGGTAATATCTAGGCTATATCAAAAAATGTCCTTCTGAAATTGGGATGTTAATTCTTTCCATATTCCCCAGCCCTACTTTGACTGGTAATTCAGGTCTTTTCACTCCATCTTTGCCTTTTGCTCTCTCATTTCTTCTTTTGATCGTTCTTTCACACATCCATTCAATTTAATCAAATGGGTTTTTCACACACAGTCATACAATCAGGTAATAGTTTGCTCTGCTTGGTTAACAGGGATCAAGAAGACCGCCCTGCTCAGGAGATATTTATGACCTCAACAGGAAAACATGCATGATCACATTCTAACCGTGTCATTCTGATGTGTAGGCTATGCTACGGTATGTCGCCAAACGGACAAAACACACTGTATTGCTTTGCATAATGCATGAGAAACATTAAAAGCACACACTGGCCTAACCCTGGACTAAACTATGTAGAGGACATTAAAAAAGAAACGGAGTAAAAAGACCTTAAACTTTTTTTTATCTATAGAAAGATGGAACAGACAACTGAAGCTGTGATGCCTTAGCCTATGAGGAATTCTGGGTGGGGAGATGAATGGGTAAAGGGCAAGAGCGGTGGGTAAAACTATAATGGTAAAGGAAAAGGTTGTTCTACAGGTTTTTAGTATGACGGACAGGCATGCAAATGAAGTCATGTTGTTGCATAACAACTGACAAACAGAAACTCCCAGCTTGCCTCATCTCCATTTCAACCAGCTGAATTTATCACAAAAAAATAATGATAAGGGAATATGGAGGAATAAATCAAATCAGAATTTTTGACCTGTTTGAACCAACATATATATTTGCAACCATAACACCATTGACTATTTCAGTAGATAGGCTATATTGATAGGGTTATTACATTGTAATAATATTTAAATGTTCAAAATCTTCGCAAAGATAAATAATCACTATCTTTTCTGTGAATTAGACTAGGCTCTAGTTTCTCAAAGAGATTATCTGGGTTATAGGGATGAGAGCAGTTGAGTAGACAGCGATATTGGGTGGAACTGTATAGATGCATCTAAGGTTTCCCTACAGACAGGTGTTTTAGCTGCTGATGGAAAATCACACAGGTAAGGTGAAATCCCTGAGAAGGGAGCTACAGGTGTTGCAGCCTTCCGCTCCAGTGCTTACAAGTCCCCGCCCTGCGATGTGTCAGCACAATGAGAACAGCCCCAGGAAGAAAGAAAAGGGTGTGTCCAGCAGGAAGCCATAACACTCTCCCTCTCTAGGAACTTTGACCTGCATGTCTCTCAGGTAGAAAGGAAGAGCTGACTGGAAATGGGGTTTCAATTCCCGAAAAGATAAGAATACAGGCTTAGCCAAAAGCTTACTATAGATGGGGTCACTGGAATTCTGTTGCTAGGGAACAGTTTGGAGTGTATTTCCTGTCAACTACTGTATTAGCAAACATTGTAACAGGAAATAAACTTTCCTGTTGTCCATTTAATGTAGAATGTTTATGTTGTCATGTTGTAACCGTAATAAGGTAGGCAGAGTAAAGGTTGTCTAGGAGACCATTGTTTAGATTTACAGCAGTAAAGGTCTTGTACATACCGGTAATTGACATCTGCACTGTAGTTAGGATAGCCTAGTTCATCCAAAGTAGAGCATAGGCCAAGTGAAGACTGAATGCAAATAAATTCTCAAATATACAGGCATCATGTATAATAGCACCACATCAACACTGCCGGGTTACTCAACAGTGCCATCAGCACTGCTGAACACATCCTAGCTTTAGCCTCAAAGTCCTTGGAGGGGCGATGGAGCCCAGGATACCATACATGAACCCTCAACCAATACAAAACCAAACACACCCGAGCTGTAAGCTCAAGTCCCAGAAGACACACAACTGTTGTTTATTAGTCTCTCCTCTGCTCTAGAGCTGAGGATCACCATGTTATAGTTTAAACTACCGCAGCCCATTGAATTATTGTATGGAAGGATTTCCCAGGAAGCACACTACTGATGTGATGACTCAGTGGTTATGCTCTGTATGTCAGGCTAAAACTTACATTTTATGGTATTGAGAGTTACTGTAAACTACACAATTATGTGACTGTCCTAGAAAGACAAATGTTTATACTATCCCATAATAAAGCCTACTGGTCGACAGACCGGTTTTTCAATGGTCGATGCCAATATTTAGAGAGCAGTGCGGCCAATGGCTGATATAAAGCACATATAATATTTATTTTGCATCTGATAACATAACAATTAACATTAAACAGTTAATTTATTAACAACAACATATATTAACATGAGTTAATTCATATTAGCTAGTTAGCTTAGCTGGTTGATGACAGCTAGGTTTCCTGAAGCCGCCTACAGACCACATGACTTTCAAAGTTGTCGGAACACTGTACTGTTCACACAACACAACTTTCTGTCTTGTAATCGGGAGTCTGAAAGTCGTTGTGGTTCGCACACTACATGACTGATCGGTGACAGGGGATTACACAGTACAAGATCGTTCACCAGGAGGAATCCCCGACAAGGCTGTCTGGTCTCCAAACTATGTTTTGTCACAAAAACATACATGAGAAGTGAGAAGGGAAATACATGCATGACACAGGATTTTTTTTCTCCTCCGCCTGGTTTCCCCTCATCCTGTGTCTTGAGCTAGTATGCAGCACAGGTGGTGCAAATAACAATGTGTTTTCCTCCCCCTCTCCTCTCCTCTCCTCTCCTCTCCTCCTGTGACTCCCCAGGTTTCCCCTCATCCCTTGTCTTGCACTCATTGGTTGTAGCTCGTCGCCGCCCCCATTGCCTGTCACAACACTTTTCACAAAACACGATTTGGACTCCCCGACAAGTCGATATTTAGCAAGCTTGATATCTGTTGGCAGTCTGCGATGCATCGGCAAGTCTCTCGGGTCGCATCTCCAACAGTTCACACATAGCAATCGTGCACCGATTTGCGAGAGTCGAGTGAATGCCGATTTGCCTCTGATCTGGGGCTTTTTGTTGGCGATCAGGGCTAAAATCATGTCGTCTGAACTAGGGCTGCACAATATATCGTTTTAGGATCGATATCGCAATGTGCGCATACGCAATAGTGACATTGTGAAGGATGAAATGGGTTTTTTTTGTGAAGGACGTTAATTCTAAGTGTAATGTTATGCTTTAAACTGGAGAGCAGTGATAAACAGCCTGTAATCTCCTGGATCTCTTCTAGACACCACCCTTCTTCCACCTATTCATAGATGAGCTCCATTATTTTAGGGTAAGCAACATGCATTGTTATCATGTTGGGTCATGGATTTTAGCCTGGATTGATAGATGAGTATTATCTGAATACAATGGTGTCCCCCTCCAAAATCACCCTAATCATTCCTAGAGCAATTAAATCTTCTATTGAAGTTAAAAGCTAAAAGTTAAAAGCTATTGAAGTTAAAAGCTGCACACTGTATATCTGGTGAAATTATAGGGCTTTTATACTTGAAATTATAGTATCTTTTCAAATCGCAAAGAAAAAAAGATATTGCAGTGTACATTTTTTTTCCAATATCATGCAGGCCTAGTGTAAATGGTAAGTGGACTGCATTTATGTAGCATTATTATAAGCGCTTATAAGCGCTTTAGAACTTATGCCTTACACCCACCCATTCACTCACACATTCACACACCAACGGCAGAGGCAACCATGCAAGGTGCCAACCTGCTTGTCGGGAGCAGTTAGGGGTTAAGTGTCTTGCTCAAGGACACTTCGACACGCTGCCAGGAGGAGCCGGGGATCGAACCGGGAACCTTCAGATTACCAGACGACGGCTCTACCTCCTGAGCCACTGTCGCCCC
>OMKL01153203.1:1261-24005 GCA_900302295.1 Parasudis fraserbrunneri | reverse complement strand
GGATACTAGACTAAAGAACAAACTTCTACACACGTGAACCATCATAACTCTTTGACTTGAACACAGTATCTGGCCATTAGGGTTTCAACACTAACAATCTAAATCAAAGCTATGGGGACAAGTGGAGAGGCTGGTTTACAGCATCAATAACTTTCTTATGCAATATCATAAAGTGGTAAAGGACATTTAGGCCGAACAGGTTATAAAGACCACAGAGATAAGACACTGGAGTGAAGAGGGTCACAGGAACGAGCTCTCAGCACTGAACAGAAATGACTAGCATTGTAGAAATGCAATATAGAAACAGCCTTTAGCTATTTTAAGAACAATAAGGTGTGTCTCTCTGTGTTTACAGTATGATGTCATGCAAGTCAACATCATTTAGCCCATTGGTAATCCGAAAAACAAATCCTCAATACTGGGAAGAAATGGTATGACATCATTCAGTCATCCTCTCGTGACAGTGTTATCTTCAATACAATGTTCTGGCTGTTGGCTGTGTGACCAAACACATGAAATACACAGGGAAGTGAGCAAGTACAATAGTGTTATAAAAAATAAAAAAAATTAAAAAAAAGTGGAACTTGGTACTATGATAATTCAAGTTAGCTGGTGATGTCTAATAGTTTATTGGTGTCTTGAAAAATTATAGGTTATTTGAATACAATGCTCCATTCTGTCCCAAACACGTTTATATTTATCATATTCTTTATAATTTTATAATCCTGGACAGTTCTATATGTGTCCATGAACACTCTTCCAAAGCTAAAAAGAAGATACACTGATCTAAAGTACTGTGTGTAAGTATTTGGCCACCTGAGAAAATTAGGTTTAAAGCTATAGTATTTATCTGGGCAGTAAGTGTTTATTTGCTCAGAAAAACACTATATAACATTATAATAAATACAAATCAACATGATTATAATAAAAAGAAACGAGAATTTCTTGTGTTTTCCAGAAAGTTATCGATGTCTTGTGAGAGGGCTAGAAGAACACAGGTTTGGTTCCCAAACGTCTCCTTGAGGCACCCTAGCCATTCCATGTACAATTTCATTCCAAGTTCTGGATTTGTTCAATTCCACCACCAGCACACCGACTCAACCAGACTTGAGGAGACGTTTGGGAACCAATCCTGTGTTCTTCTAGCCCTCTCACAAGATATCGATAACTTTCTGGAAAACACAAAAAGATCTTGTTTCTTTTTATTGTATTCATGTTGATTTGTATTTCTAATTTTATGTAGGCCCAGTTTTTCTGAGCAAATAAACACTTTCTGCCCAGATAAATTAATTAGTTAGTTGCTTTAAACCAAATTTTCTCAGGTGGCCTAAGACTTTTGCTCAGTACCGTATGATGGCATCCAGAGAGAAAGCATGGAGTAAACTGTGACATGCAGCAGAATGATTTGACTGTTGTCACTTCTATGATATAAACCTCATTGTTCAAACAAACGCTCTGTGAATCCACATGATCAGTTTCCTACTCACTGGAAACAGCTCTACAAAATTCCTTGGTAACAGACTGGAGAATTGATTCAATGGCTTCTTGCTTTAAGAGAACGATTCATATTCACAAATACTGATTGTGTCCCACGGTATTGTGTTTTAGGGTGTTTTTTGGCTTAGCTACTCAGCATTCACAAAATATGCCCATACCATCTTTTTCAGAAAGCTAGAACATGCTGTTCAAATCCATTATTATGAGGAGTCAGGAACACCCGCACACTGTCTTCGCTTGCTCAGTCATAAGGTCCCAGATCGAAACGTTGCATATAATAACTCTATTGAGCAAGTGAAGACAGTGTGCGGGTATTCCTGACTCAAACCAACGCACCTGTCACAAAGATTTTATTCAGGTGTGGAAGAGACTTCTGATGACCAAATACATTATTCTAAAATGTTGTAGTTATTTGTTTCGCTGAATATTCTTTATTATACCAAGATGGTCTAGTATGACATTTTCTCAAATTAGCATAAGTCGTTTGTTATTTAGATCACACTTGTGGAAAAAAAATGATATGACACTACAGTGTCTAATAACTGTCTGCTAGGCAGCTATGCACAATGACAAAAGTAAACTTGCTGACTTCGTCTTGCACCTGTCCGTCCTCTACTCAAGCAGAGCGGGATCGGGTGCGCTCACAGCTCGAGCGATCTCCACACGACTGCTGCTGTATGCAGTTAATGGGAACACATAACCAAAACTGTAAATAAGTCGATCTATTTTCTTGGACGCAAAGTATTTGTAAGCCACAAACGCTTTGAGCCACTCACCTTTGTGTATAACTCGTTCACGGACATTGTTCAGTTCGTATCTACTGAAACCACGTATGAAATGTCACATTGCCATGGCAGAATTAAATCATTGTCGATCTTTCTTGAAGTTTTTAACCTGCTAAATAAGGTCAACGGTTAGACAAGTTTTTATGGTCCACATATTTCCATAGACAATCGTCCACCACAGTTGAGTAGTTTCTAGGTTACATCCAAAGCCTTTTCCTGGTATCGGTGACGGCACGGCAGGTGTATTTCCCCCAGAGCTAATTAGTTATGTGGTTTGTCGACTTCACCCACAATTTTGCGCAATTAAATCCAGCATTCGGACAAAGACGAAAACCCAAAATTACCTTCCATTAAGACGGTAATATTGACAATACAGCTAACATTTGAACTATGCCTCCATGTAGCCTACTTCCTGTCCGTTGTATCCATGGAGTGTGTGTTTGAGTGGCAATTACTGAACCGCATGGGGCCACTGCCAAGTTCCTCTCCCCCATACAGACAACACGAGACACCCACTGGACTGTCAGCGCATTGCAACAATAGCAAATGTAACTAATTGTACAGTCTATGAATGTAACCTAATTATTTACAAATATGTAAAGTTTTGCATTTGGTAGAATTTAATTTTATGTACTGCAGTTTCAGGTACAATTAAAGTCAACAAGATGTCTAATTTGTTGAATTTTTTGGAATAAGGATTCTAGATTAGACTTGTTCCATTCTATCCAGCAGCCAGGAATGATTTTTTTTTTTTAAATTGTTTTTAATAAAATATAAAAAACTTGATAGGCCTACTCAGCCAGTGGTTACCAGTGGGTCTTAAGGAATAGTTTAATTTTACTACTTTTTTTTCATTCACTAAAAATTAGAAGAACAATGACCGAATGCATAACTTTTTTGATCATAGGTTTCACTGTGCCCTCCGTTACTTTACCTCCCCACCTACAGTCAGCTACCGACATTACAATTCTGTTCTGTCTACTTAATCAAGTCTAACAAAAAAAATATATATATATTTTTAGATCTGAACAAAATCTTCACAAGTGGGGATCCATGGCCTTACGTGTATTTATTTGAGGTCATTAACATGGACACAAGGGAACCTCTTCACTAGGTTGTTGTTTGGGGAATGTAGATGAAACAATGCTCCGACAGGCAATAAAAGTGAGACACAAGGTCAAAATCAATTCAAATGTTTCAAGGTCTCCTGATCTCCCCCCACTGTATAACAAGTCAAGGCCTACTCTGAGATGTTTCAAAGAGGGAAAAAATGTATCATTCACATTGCATAATCTTTTACAGCACAAACTGACAGTAAGCCAAACACAAACCATTTTATACAGATTATATTTACTTAACTTGAACATTAAAACTTGAACCCAATCTTTATAGCCCTGCTTTTACATCTATCTTATTGTGGTTGTTAGTAAAACAATTAGAAGCACCTCCTTGAAATGGTGTTACCTTGCAATACAGTTCATAATCGATCTTCATCTTGAGCTTTTGAATAGTTGATCCTTTTACATGCAGTTAGTTTTGTTATTCCATTCACAGAAGACTATAGCCGTTTGTAGCGCATAATGTCCTCTTCTGAGGTCATTCCTGACTGTATTTGGGAGTCACAGCTTGAGCAATTTTTCAAACCTGTCTGAGCAAAAACAATATCCCTGCGTCTGGCAATGCCTCCACTCCCAAACCACTCCTTCTGCAGGTATGGGGTGTTGACAGAGTTCACCTTCCTAAATGGAATCTGAAAAGCCATAGAGACAACAGGCCAACCAGTTCTGTCATTCATTACCGGTTATCTCTTCAACACAATAATCTGGGCACAGTATAGGGCTCATGTTGTGAGAAAATAAATCTAATTAACCAAGGTGTACTGTGTACTGAAATAACTTTCAAACAGTCACACACTAGCCAGTAAATCCCCACGGTGAGAATTTCATGTCCCACATTAAGCTGATTTGATATTAAGACAAAACACAGATACACACTACTCACTCAGTGCATATGCAACATTTTCCTCAGCAAACCCTTTGGAGAAAATAACATATTATTACCATCCATAGTAACAGCGTAGACTAAAGAAAGTTACTCACTCATTGGGCAAACCCAATGTTGGAGCTGACATCAAGGTGGTTGCTTTAGAGACAGAACTAAGGTGTTAACATGACTCAGTCTTTGGACTGGGTGTTACCTGATCATGTCACCACTTTCCATTTAGTCAGACTGACCACACTGTGTTCACCCGACTGATTCCTGAAAGGACTAGGATGCAGTGAATCTCAGATTGTGAAACATACATAGACAATCGGGGGTGGTTGGGGAATAAATAAATCAAGGGATTCAAGTTGGTTGAATTTCACTTGAAGACACCTTTGCATCATGCCATATCAATATAGATTTCAAGCATATTGTGTTCTGTTTGGCAAGCCTGATTTTGTGTAATGTTATTACAATACTTGCTCAATACCAAAAGCAGACATTACCCAATACAGATCCTTACCTCCACCCTCAGTAATTTAGTAACAATGTGCACAGGAACATTTTTGCATTACCCAACAAGTTATACTTGTCTTTGCAAACAATGGTAATTGTCTGTCAATTTATGAACATATAATTACATGAATACACCTCTATCTGCCAGAGAAACATTTTCTGAATATTTTTTTTGTGAATCAAGTAATCTGGAACAGGAGAGGAACAGAAACAAACTCATCATTGTGAGCAAGCATATAGTCTTTTATTTGCATTTAGAATCATACGGCCATGTTTATAAGAGGACGAAAGCAATGCATTGTACGGAGATGTGTGGTTGTTAATTAGCAATGAGTGTTTGGGTGTGAGTATATTCTCTGTAGGGTGTGATGATGTCTGTCATCTCCTGTCATTCATTTGGCTTGATTAGATAAGGCTGGGCTGGTGTCTAGGCCTGGACCTGGAGGCCTCTGTTCTTCTAAAAGGGTGGACAGCCGTGGTGTGGGAGTTGGACCTGGAGAGGACTTCCTGTATCTTCTTGTTGTACTGCTCCTGGACGGCCAGGCCATGCTGGTACTCCTGCTCTGTCTCAGCTTTCTCCTCATCTCGCAGCTGCTGCTGCTGCATCATCTGAGCCACCAGGTCTGCCCGGTACTCCTCACATATCTGTCTATGACTGCAAGGATGAGAAACATTTACAACATTTTCATTTACATTCAGCATTATACTTGGCAATAAAAGAAGAAAAAAGGGAGAGGAAAAGAGAAAGTAAAAGAAAAATCTTGTGTCTTTTAAGGATCATGCTATTTGTTGCATACTGTCTTTTCTCTTCCGCATCCAGCAGTTTATTCTCCAGGATGGTTTTGCTCAACTCATCTCTCTCCTTGGCCAGCTGAATTTGTTTTTGCATGTTGAGATCCACTATAACACACACAAAGAACCAAACAATGTACAAAGCATGTGATAGATTGTGATGACAAATTAAAGATTCATGGTACTGAGAGAACTACAGTCATCATCCACTGTCACATTGGATGACATTTTCCCATCCTTACATTTCTCCTGGATCTGCAGGCGGCGTGTCTCCATCACGTCCTTCATCAGCCTGTTCCTGGCCTCTCGTTCCATGCGGCTCTTCTTCTCCCTGCGTGCCCAGGTGGCTTTCAGCTCTGCCTCTATCAGCTGCTCTGTCTCTGCCTCCTCTCTCCTCTGCTTCTCCAGCTCTTCAGCCAGGTACTGACGGTACCTCTGCTGTTCCTCGCGCAGCTCAATCTGAGAAAACCAAACACACACACAACAATGTGCGTTACAACATTCCATAGATGTTGTCTTGAGTGTGTGGTATGGCAACCTACTAAGGCTGTGCTCCACTAAAGAAGTTCTTAGTCAACTAATGAGTCATAGGATTTCATCCATTAATCGAATATGCTCTCTGACAAATGCGTGATACGGTTTTCCCAATTGTCCTATTTCACTATTGTGTTATTATGTACAGTTATTATGAACAGTGTAGTTTGATTAAACTACACTGTGTTTTGCAAAGCGAAGTTGCATGAAGCCTTGATTACTTTAAATTGTAGTAAGTGTAATATCAGTGGATAAACTTAATATCTGAGCATTGTCTCTTAATTTACCAAACAGCCATTTCAATAGCTAAGAATAGCTAAATCCCTCTTCATTTTGACCAGCTAACCCCTCCCTGTGAGGCATTCTGTTAACATTATAGTGAAATAGGGCAATTTGTTGTTCTTCTACAAATTAATGCAGTCATACGAAAGGACCTTATTAAATTTAGTGCTGGTGCCAAAGCATATATGAATATTATTGTGTTGCTAGAGATATGCTTATATTTTTTCTGGATAGAAATCATGAGGCAACTAATAGGGTGGCGGTGGCCTAGACGTTAGAAAAGCAAGCTTGTGGCCAAAAGCTTAGCGATTCGAAACGCGGGACTGGCTGGGAAAATCAGAATGAAGGAAGCAAATTAGTGCCATTATCCCCTGCCTCAACAACTACTGTCGAGGTGCCCTAGACTAGCAAGGCACTTAACCCACAACTGCTCCAGTGGGGCTGTGCAGTGATCAACACTGTAAGACTGTGGTTGTACTGTGCAGCTCCCAGGTGTGAATGCGTGGAACTGTGTGAGTGTGAAGCAGGGCATTGCTGAAAAAGGGCAAGTGCGGTCAGTCAAACCGCATGAATAAATGTTAAGAGAAATGTTTATGACCATCAAGGGGCAGTCCTACAACCTACAATACTATGTGACTTATAAAATCTTTAAGAAAATAAGTGGAGTTGAATCAGCCTGATCCATTGTGCTCATTCTGTTTCTAATTCCTTACCTTCTTCTCAGAGGCAAGCCGTTTCTCATCCCTCTCTGTCAGCAGCTGCTGCAGGATCTTCATGTCCAGGGCCAGCTCGTCCTGCTGCTCCCTGGCCAGGTGCTTCATCTTCAGCCTTATGCACCGGTCCAGCTGCCGGCGCCGTGCCTCCTGACTCTGGAGCTTCTGCTGCTGCTCTCGCTGCTCCTCTAGGTGCAGCATCTCTCTCTGCTCCCGCTGAAAGACAAAAAGAAGAGAGGGCTGAGTTACTGTTGATATCCATGGAATTCATACTCGCAATCATTTATCATAAAGATAAATCTGCACACTGCAAACAGAAAATAATAATAAAAAATGCTCACTAGGAGTTGGGCCTCCTCCTCTTTAAGCTGCTTGGCCTGCTGTCTCTGCTGCTCAGCAGCCTCCATCTGAGCCCTCAGGTAGCCCAGCTGCTCCTGGTTCCCCTGGCGTTGCCTCTGCAGGTCCTGGCTCTCTCGTTCCTCTTTGGCTCGTCGGTCAGCATCCCACAGCTCAGCAAAGAGCTTCTCCTCCTCCTGTTGCTGCTGACACACCTCCCACCTGCTCTGGATCTGTGCGGCACGCTCCATGCAAACCTCATCCTGGCTGCGCTTGGTCTGCGCTGCCCGCAGCTCCTCGCTCTGCTCTCTGAAATGGTTCCATATCACGAACATGAACATATGAAGGCATGTCATTTTGTCGTTTGCTTTTGTCCAAAGTACTTTTCAGTACCATGAGTGAATTCATCTTTTGTGTGGGTGCCCTTCCAAAAATGTATCATGGTATGTCCAAAAAAGTATCATGGTATTACATTATACCATGGTATTATTTGAGTACAAAAGTGGTACCATGGCAATACATGGCAGTACCATCGTTGGTACTATGGTAAAACTGAAAATACCATCAAACTACCATGATACTTTTTTGTAAGGGTGGCCCCAGTGGGCCATACTCTACCCAACAAGCTAAACAAGACCACCAACAACATCACCAACAAATGTTAAACATAATGTCTTCCAGAGAGAATCCTTTATCTTAGGCTTCTACCTGAAACGCTGCTCCAGCTTCTCTGCAACTAGCTGCTGCCTTTCACTCTCCCTCCTTTCCCTCAGAGCTTTGGCTCTCTCTCGCATTTTGGCTTGTCTTTCAAACACAGTCTCCTTCTTGTCCTCCAACTCTATTATGAGCTCTCGCTCCTCTGCCTCCAACATAGTGCGCAGCCTGGGAGAGAAAAAAGGTGGATAGTTGACAAGTAAACTGCAGAAATTCAGAGATGCCTTAGTACATGACTGTGACAGTTCGTGGACAGACCTGTCCCTCCTCTCATCGATGCTGATCTCATATTGGACCATAGCATCTTTGACCCGTCTTTCAATGGTTCCCCGTAGGATGCGGCGATCAGTTGTTTTCTCCCAGGTGGTCCTCAAGTCACAAGTCTGTTGGTACTTAGTGAACTCAGACACCTGGTCTCTGGCTGCCTCCTGTTTCCTTCTCTCCAGGATAAGGTGCTCTGGCCGCCTTGATGAGGGTAACCTTGCCCGCTTGGATAAGAGTGGTGATTGAATACACAAGCAATTATGGCTCAGTAACTTTAGATTATGCTAATGTAATGATTGACAGCAACATCTCTATCTCCTGTTGCTGGTCCCCGGCTGTATATGTAAAGCTACTCTCTGCTAGCTACATATCACAGAGCATAGCGTTACATATACAGCCGGGAACCAGTAATGTCTCCTGTAATATTTAATATCACAATTTATTGTTGTGCTTGAGAGCAACAGCTCTATCGCCTGTAATATTTAATATCCCAAGTTATTTTAATGTTTGAAAGCAGCAGCTCCATCTCCTGTTAATTGTAGCTAATAGTTAAAGGGGAAATACGGCCATTTTCAGAATTCATATTTTATTCCTATGGTGAACATGAACTCTCACTCAAATCCAAAAACGTGAGAGCTAAAACTAAAATTTGTGATGTCATCGGGTATTAAAGGTCCCCTATTGTAAAAATGGCCTTTTCCTGTGTTTTGCATTGTTTTTACACAATGAGTTCTCCCAACACTGAGAACATGTGAAAAATGTACTTTGTGCAGTTTCTGCAGTTCAGCTGTGACAAGAACTCTCTCTATTGAAACAAGCCATTCAGAATTGCAGCCACAATTGATGTAGATAACGACTGACCAATCACTGCTCAATAGACAATGGGCGATCCTTGTCTCCGTTTTTCAAAATGGCGGCTCACTTGTAAACTTTTCCCACCTCAACGGTTCACTAAAATATGTTTCTGACAACATTTTAGGCGTGAAATAGGATATGCAGTTGTTGGATTTTAACCCATAGTTTGACAGTTTGATCTGAATTTCGTGAGCCATGTGCGCGCCGTTGCAGCAGCTCATTTGCATTTAAAGCTACAGACACAGAAAAGGCCTGTCCAGAACAGGACTGAAATAAAGGGGTATAGGGACATGCTAGAATACATAATTTGACTGGTATTTTCAGCAACAAAACTTCAAAGACATGTTTTGGGGACCTCGGAGACCTATTGTAACTTACATAATATATAATAATTATATATGTAAGTATATATAGTATAATATTGGACCTTTAAGTTCTAAGCTGCTCCATAGACAATGAATTGAGAGAGATGGTAAAGGTGACATGGAGAGCACCCAGAGGAATGTTCTGAGTATATGGGTAAAAAAAATTGTTTCAGAACTGAGAACACTACTAGAGAATAAAGCTCATTTTGGTATAAAAAAGAAAACTTCTGTGGGTCCACAAAACCAATCTCCCATTCATTGTCTATGGAGCAACGTCAGACTTTATTCCTGATGACATCACAAGATTTACTCTTACCTCTCTGGTTTCTGGCTTTGGGAGAGAGTAGCTCATGTACCTAAATATTGAATTCCCTAGGCCATGGAAAAAACATATTGAAATTCTTAATTTGGGGTGTAGTTCCCCTTTAACATTAAATACCTTTTAATGCTAGTTAGAGAAATCGTGCACAGTGCAGCTAACGTTAAAGCAGGTTTCCTAAAAACCATCTTGCCAGTGATTGGGCTCCATTTAGTTACTAATACTATATAACTATGTTTTGAAATATAGCGTGCTGAGATTAAATTTTTTTCATTGGAAACGTTAACCTAACAGCATCTGTGCTCGAACTCAAAGCTAAAGTTTTTCTACAGCTGTCCTCTTTACACATCACAGAATATAGTGTCACTCACCACTGCACCCGAATGAGGTGTTGGTCCCGTGAATTCTCGGCATCGAGGCTTTGTTTGATCAGCCAACATTTTCAAATGCAAAAGATCAATGTTGGTCTTTACTTCTATTGTTTTTTTGGTTTTGTTTTTTGCATTAAAAGTTGAATGGATCTCTCACATGGGCATCTGCAAACTTGATCAAAATGTTTATATTACCATGGTAACTACAAACATAGGGGGTGAGGGGTTGGATTTGTCTGCTTAGTGCAGATGCTAACGACCCCTGCTGGATAGACTTCAAAACTGCAGCATTATCAATTGAATGTGGACAGTGATTTTAAATACTTCATCTTTATTAAAGAGCTTTGATAATTTCCTCAAGTGAATGTATTTTATTATATGTCTTACATGCATCTTTCAATAAACAACAATATGCATATGCTATAATAAACACGCACAATGATAACAATAAGATTACATTTACACTGAGAGAGTCAATGAGTAAATTCCACACCAGTTTTTTAATGTGATACATTGGAAACTCTGTACTATTCCTATTAAAGGTGTTGTGTGATGATCATCACTGTTGACTGCTCATAGAAATGCAATGTAGGCAATTTTGATACCACTGCAGGGACGTGCACAGACATTTTAGGGGGCAGGGCACTCACCCCACCGACATGCACTATTCCCACCCCGACGTTGCCACACCGCCGTCATCCATAACCACACACTATGTTCATAACATGGGACCTGTTTAAATTCTACTGAAACACATTATTCCATGAAGAAACCACAGATTTGACATGTTTTCATGAAAGTAATGTAGTCATTGAGTGTTCAGTTGTTTAGACCAATTCATTCACATTAGATCAGTGGTTTCTTTGAGAAAGAAAGTTAGGAAGGATGCAATTTAATGGCATTCAAACAGATAATACCTTTCCAGTATGAACACTTCCTAAGTGTGGCATGGTTCATGCTCTACAGATTGTATCACCCTGTCTAAAACAGAAATTCACACAGAATTGACATCACATTGACCATAGTTTTCGATATTTATTCCAGGAACAGGAATAACAAAACATAAAACACATGCAAAAATTATTAAATCCTCTGAGACCCACATAGACCCATTTTTTTTCTTTTTTAGGGGAGGGGGGATCTTCAGGGGGAGATAGCAGGTCAACAGTAGATGCCACATCGTGGTATACATCATCTGAAAGCTGGGAACCTGAAGATTAATTTGTTATGCAGCTCTGCACCGTGTGTCAACTTTTTCTAATAAAACATAATAAACATTGTGTTTTGGTTAGGCACCCCTTAAAATGTTGAACGTTTAGTGTGTAAGGGCTTACAACATTATGATCGAAGCATATGATGGCCATTCCCATGCTCAATTATGTCTCATAAATTGTTGCAGCAAGTTTTGGGTAGATACTATTTTTTACACAGATTTGGTACAATATTTTACTATTTTTGACCAGTCGAGAATTGATAAACATGGTCAAAAATCCCTCTGAAATACCACATTAAGACACCAAGACCTTGAGGATATTGACCAAGACCTTGCAATTCATGGCATGAAGGCCATATATACTCTGAATGATCTAGGTCTCTAGTTTGTGGTTGTAAAGTTTCATGAGGCTGTGATTATCCTAGAGGTCACAATAGGTCATTTTTAGATGTGAAGCACCTCTATGACCGGCAATGTCACTAACTCACTCACTCACTCATTCAGTCAGTCATGCATTCACTGTTTCAGTCACTCAAACTTAGCCGCTCTGCCCCCTAGTGGCATCCCACAAACATTAGGTTGACATCAACGTCAATCACACTTCCACACTCGAATCACACTTCCACACACGTCGACAGAGCTAGCCATATCAAGACTACGGTACAGTTGTCATGCAGGCGCTGTAGATTTTTGTAGTTAACATTATGCACTAGCAAGCATTGTGTTGTGATGATGAAGAGCAGTGTTAAATCATGGATTCATTTTTAGTGTGCGCATGTTGAGAGTTAGAGAGGGATAGACAAAGCTGCTGTATGTACGCTAGATGGATTCGTTTTGTATTGTGCATGTGTTGAGACGTAGAGCTACACTAAGTGGCCAGTTGCGCATTGCTACATCAGCTGGAGAAGGAGAGAGATGAGATAGATAATGTATGAATGTGTTGCCGCTGCGTTTAAAGAGTTTTGACTTATGATTGCAAATGATGGCCATCTCAAGACCACGATATGAACGCAGCGCCAACCTTACGCGCACTCTATGCGAGAATACTTCGCATCTATGGCACAGTGTGTCTTTGTATACTGTACAGTGAGTTCAAGTTTCAAAAAACGGTCTCACTACAGTGAAATGGTTACTAGGGGGACTAACATCATCACACATGAATACAATTGGGCTCATTGGATCCACAAGTATGATTTCCAGTCATACCCAATTTATGCAATTCCAAGACTGTTTAGGGATCCCAGTATGCGCAAATGGTCAAATATATATATTTTTAGAATAGACAAAAATAACACATTTGTACTGCATGCTAGGAACTGCATGGTTCTTGTCCAAAACTGCATGGGATTAGTGGCTACCCATAGAACCCATTTTAATTCAAATATCTTGAGGCGAGTGGTCAAGGGACCCCTTTGAAAATGGCCATGGCAGTTCTTCCCTCGCCAAACTTTTGCCTAATTTTGGAGCATTATTTGTCCCCCTTCCCGACAAGCTAGCATGACAATGTTGGTACCAATGGATACCTTAGGTTGTCTAATTTCATATGATACCACTACCTTCATGTTGGCTCATGAGCGCACTACAGCCTCTGAAAGACAGTCCCACTGGCGGGAAAAAAAGGCACTTTTTAACTCTGAGGGCAGAAGAGCAGGGGCTCAAGCCCCCCCTTGGGCCCTTATCTGTGTGCGTGGCTGCACCACTGCAAATGTATGTTTTTTAATTGGGTAAACGTATTTACAATACAATTTGCTGTCAGTCAGACAATCTGCCACACTCTAGGTTTTGAACATTCCGCCATTCATCTATAGGGCAAAATTGCCCTTGAAAAAGTCGATTAATTCCAACACCGTGCACCGAAACTTTCCACAAAGTGATAGCACACCATTCCTGATTAAGCCACTCGATTTGAAGTATTATCCGTGACAGTGGTGCAAAAAAAAAAAAAGCAAAACCTTTTGTAATTCCTCAGACACTGACAGACCGACAGACGGACAGACGGACCGACGAATACTAGCTGCTTGCTTGCAGGTAAAAACAAGGACACATAGTGCAGGCTAATAGATGCAAAACAATGCAGGCTTTAAGTCACTCATTCCTCCAAACTCCTAAATGTGAAATACAGTATCCTACAATATACTCCTGCCTAACTATTTGGAGGATTAATATGGTAGCAACAAGTAAGTGGTGCTAATGGAGGAAGGGCTGTCTGGGTCATTCTCTCCTTGAACTGGGGTACAGGGCGCCATGAGACAAGGCTGGTTTCTCTCTGAGGACACATAGGACATGATATTCAGAAGTTCAAGGTGAGGAACTAAGTCTGTATTGGGCTGGTATTCCCCCAACTGTTCCATCATGGTATGTTCTGTAGGCTGAATTATCATGTTGTACGTAAGGTTCTCAACTATGCTAGATACATGGGACGGAGACCTGGTTGGAGATGAGATCGTTTCAGGAGTTAAAGTGAGGGACGCTGGGGTGCTCTTTTTCAACGGCTGGTTATAGTATCCCTTGGAAGTTTGCGTGTGTGTGATAACGAGAGGCCCCTTCTCTTGGTTGACTCCATCATTCTCTGGTACTACTGTACTACACAGCCCTGGAGCATCCACAATATCTATTTTACTGTAGGGACATGGCGCTTCCTTGAGGATCTGTGGGCCTGGATTACCCTGGAAAACAGAAAGATCCACTCTCGTCAGGATCCATATGCAAGAAAGAGAAAGATGGTAGCTGATATGGCTTTGGAATGTACTTAGTTCAAATGCATTAAAAGAAAAACATCATATGTTGCAACAGGTGAGGGACATCATTTTTAAGCATGTTAAACACTATCACATGGTTGTTAGAACCTACCAGATGTGTTAGCCAACCATCTGTCAAAACAGGATTTGGGATTGGAGGGTAAATCTTCTGTTTGACACTGTTGGATTGAGAGGCCATGATAGTAAGACTCTTGATCATAGAGAGTGGGGGACAAATCCAACACAGCATGCATTCAACAGCACAGAACATATTTTATAGTTTAAGTAATGGTTTGTGATAAAAATTTTGCAATAATTGGAGAATATAGACAGTATCAATGCACAGATTTGCTTACCACTTCCAATTTCTGTAGCACAGGATAGTGACCAGGGAAAGGAGAGTAAACACAGTGGCAAGGGAAATGACCACCTCCATGACTGAGTTTTCCGCTGCTGAATAAAGCAAGACAGTTCTGGTGAGCAATAAACCAGCAAAAACAAACCAACAAAGCTTTGTAGGTTGTTGTTTTCTTTCCTTTGTCTATATCGTATACATAATTACCAATGAATGCACATTAAACTGCATGTTGGTTTAAGATATATACTATATAGCCTATCCTAAATTAACTCAATCATGTTTTGTTCCAAAAGAATTCTAGGTAACTTCCAAGCATATCGCAGACACTACTGTTTTCCTGCAGAACTCTACAAAACTCTACCAGTGTATGATGACGTACATAAACTACACATTCATTGGACAATCCCTACCTGTGGCTACACAGTCACTACTACACAAATAGGTTTTGTGTAGTGATTCAGTAGTACTTTTTAATCAGGGATAGACAAGGCATACACTACATACTCAATGGCTTCATGGTCACTGAAAAGGTTGTGTCACCACCCTCCCCTACTGATGTCAGTGCCTTCACTGTGAATTCATAGGAACTGGTGGGAAGGTTTCTTGCCGTCAGGCTGCTGGCTTCAGGGTCATCTTGAAAAAAAATAAAAGAAACCACAACAAATCCATTACAATCAACCCCAAGAAAATAAATTTTGTTAACAGTGTAAAAGTCAGAAATACTCTTGTTTGTGTAACTCAAAATCTCACTGATTCAAGAGCACATTTATGAATGGACTCAATTAGTTGCATAGCATAGTTGAAGTTGGAGTTTAAACTTAATCATCTGGTAGAAACACTAATCTCTGTCAGAGTGTGTTTTTGAATTAGCTCAATCATTAGCACTGCAATCTACCCAGTTAGTTGGAAGCCACAGGACTCATAGGTTCAAGAGCGGTATAGCGAGGTATGGTCCTTGTAAGCGTGAATGGCAATCTATAAGATGTAATTGTCTCAAAATGAATGGGGTGTCATCATACCTTTCCTGATGTGGAAAACTGTATTGTTACGATTCTGTTGAGAGATGTCCACGTAATACAGGATGTAGCCTTGAATGAAAGCAGTCTCGCCTCTTAGGGGGATCCAGGATATCTGGACATCTGAACCCTTTTGTTTTACTTCCAACACTTGAATCTGTTCCTTTGGAATTTCTGACAAAGCAAGAAAATAAATAAAAAAATTAAATAAAAAATTAAAATTAAAATGGGTGAAAGCTGATACCATTGATGACTGTGTGTGAGTGTCACCCAGAATACAATGCATTGTGTCTGAAGACTGGATCCTTACTGATCTCTTTAATATAGCCCTCTCTTCTCTCCAGCAGCTCTGGGGCTCCTTGAGTGCAGGCGTAGATAGAGAGTGTGTATCTCACCCCATCTTTACAGTTCTCTGGAGTGGACATAGGGACAACAAGGAAAATGTATCTTCCAGCAGTATTGAATTAAAGGAAAATTCCAGTTTGTTTTTTCTTTCTCTGTGTGATATCAGATGGTTCTTTGGCACGAGTAATCTTAGAAGTGAACTGGAATCCATACTTTGCTAATCACTACAAAAACATCCAGTACACAAGAAGGAGTGTTGTGCAGTGCGATTTTGGCAACGCTGTATTGCAATCGCAGCACAAGGTCCAGAGGTCAAGTGCCATAGATCAACAAAGCGATGCCAAAACCATGGTATAGCAAGACCTCAAGTGTATTATTGATATTATACAATCATTTTATTGACAGCAAACAGGGATTACCCTTTAATTACACATGTCACATTGGTACAGATGTTGTATGTGGACTAGGACTATGATAGATTAAGTAATAGCATTTACTTAGCCCCACCCCCTGTACTTTACCCCTGCCCTTTGCATAACTAGAGACTTGTGGGAGGCATCATTGGACTCAGCAGAGAGTTCTGCTGTCTTAAGCTCAATGCTACTTTGAGAGTCGCACCTTATCACGAATTACATGCTTGTTCTATACTTCTACTAAAACTCACCTGATAAGATTCTGGTTTTAGTTACATCAGCAGACACATTCATCCACTCCACTCTGCATTCATTACTGAAGGTGGGACACCAGTCCACTACATAGCCACAGTGGGCAGCAGGACTTAGGGACCAGGACAGGTCGAAACCACCATTGCTTCCAATGATTTTAAGAGAGTTTATCACTTGATCTGCAAACAAATAAACATCTTTATGCACCCTAGCAGCCTAACTGGTTCGAACTGCCCTGTTATAGTGCACAGCTCTTTTTGCATTGACATCGGTATCCTTTGACAGTATATTATTATATGAGAATGAATTAATAATGTTTATATAAGTGAACAGCATTCAATTGTCTCTACAACCCTCATACCTCGATAGAGCCTTGGGACAGTGATAGCTGATGGGGGGGAGCTTCCATTTGAATTCCTCGCCGTGACTGTGACATTATGCTCTTCACTTGTATTAAGACTGAGAGCAGTACTATTTAGAGGCGGAGATATGGTTCTCTTTTGCCTTTCTTTTTCTGCTGTGTTTCCCCAGCTCACCTCATAGTCTATGATCTGCCCGTGACTCTGGTTCGCCAAAGGTGTCTAAAAAGGAATAATATCAATCAGCTTAATCTAGTTTACATCTGCAATGCAGTTACCGAACAGCAATAGGCCCCATTAAACCACCCAACTTACTTTCCATGTTATAATGGCTCGGCCTCCGCTTAGCAGCATCCACACATCTAATGCATCTGGAACTGAATAGACAAATGACTTCATAAAAATGTATGCTTTCTTTATAAATATTTTGATTTGCTGTAACATATACATGGCAGACATTGTATATATTGATATAAACTCTTTCTCTGAGAGCTGGTTTGAATGTTTCTCTGTTTGCTCATACTCACTATCTCCCTTGGTGTCAAAGGTACTTATTTCACTCCAGTCACCCCATTCCCAGAAATGTTGCTTTGTGCCACAGCGTACCTGCACTGTGTATGTCTGCTTAGGTATTAGGCCATTCAAAACTATCAAATTAAGGCCATATCCACAGCTATTCCGCTGGAAACAAAACAAGAGAAACCTTACGGTAAGTGTCTCTGAGTAAGGGATTAAAAAATGAATGAATGAATGAATGAATGAACTAATGAATGAATGAATGAATGAATGAATGGATGAATAAATGAAAACCTTTGTAATTGTTGACCCTCAGTCTTAGACTCACCATGTCTGTCTGTCCACTGTAGTTCAGCCTAACTTGACACTCTAAATGTAGTGTATTGTACCTCTGCACTGTCCACTGCCACTTCAGGCTGGCACTTCTTGCATTCACAGTTGGAGCTGCCACGTTCACTGGGGCACGCATGTGAACTGAAAAAAGGGTCACACAATGTTATGACAAAATTAAACGTGTGCAACAGCAGTGTGGCCATTTGCAGCCTTGTGAAATCGCTGTAGCGCTGTAGCGATTTCACAAGGCTGCAAATGGCCACACTTGTTGCACATAAAGAAATAATTCAAAATATCTGTGAATCTGCATGATCAACTGGCATGAATACAGAAAACTATTCTGTTTAATACCTCTTTTACTTAGGTCTGCTTTGTCTGTGAGCTCCACTATGCCAAGGGGATTTTGGGCTTTCAAAGTCCAATTCTTCTCTCCAGTATCCACTTCTAGACTTGGTTGGTTGCACTTGCACTTTTTTTCCTTACACACACCTGAACATTTTCTGAAAAACACATGGGCAGAAAAAAGCGACCAGCAAACATTAATTGCTGGAACTTTCCCAACCTAAATAAACCTCCTTGATAGATCTTCTAAGTAGCAGCAGAATCTGTGGATGGATCAGGAAATAAAGATGTGTCAACAGGCTGTAAGTGTAATAGTGTACCTTCCATCCAGAAGATAAGAAGTTGATCTATCGCCCCAGAGGTGTGTGTGTCTCCCTTCACTCCAGTGACACTCCACGGACTCCAGATCCCGCGTCTCACACGTAAGATTCATATCTCCTGGTGGGTCTGAGGTGAGGACAAGTCAAGCCCAATGATCAGAAACATAACTACAGTATCACAGACTCAGTTATAATAAACTTAGGGCAAAAAGATCCATAACTGTTAATAAAATATCAAACTATACATAAGATTGATAAGAAAAAAAAAGAATAGTTTAATTAAATGATATTCATCGATAATAATTGCCAAAAACCAGTTATACTTACAACCAACATAAACAGTAGCACCATAGTTAGGATTATTACAGATGACATCAGTGCCACCAAATTCAGAAGGGGTGTTCAGGTGAGCAGTCATTGCATATATCCCATCGCTGATCTTGGTAGCATTCTCTTGAGTTTCACATTTTAGAAAATACATTTTCTCAAATTTTCTCTCTGCTCCAAAAATGCAGTAGAAGGTCAAATTTGTGCCAACCTCAACAACTCTGTCCTTTGGAAAAACATGTGGTC
Organism: Parasudis fraserbrunneri; assembly: GCA_900302295.1. NCBI lineage: Eukaryota > Metazoa > Chordata > Actinopteri > Aulopiformes > Chlorophthalmidae > Parasudis > Parasudis fraserbrunneri. The sequence goes on along the minus strand of OMKL01153203.1, from coordinate 4,901 downwards.
TATTTGAAGATTTCCTCCCTGTAGAGCATAGTAAGATCTCATAAGTTTTGTAAGAGTGACATGTGCATTTAAAATAGGAAATCATAATTGATGTGTTTTTCAGTCTTAATTATTATTATCAGCTAATTAGAGAATGAGGAGGTCTAGTAGTAGTAGCAGTAGTAGTACTAATAGTAGTATAGTTGTAGTAGTAGTAGTAGTAGTAGTAGTAGTAGTAGTACTAGTAGTAGTGGTGGTAGTTGTATATAGAATATGTGGTGAAATATGTTATAGTAGTACTAGTAGTAGTGGTGGTAGTTGTATAAAAAATATGTGGTGAAATATGTTCTAGGTTTAATGTTAACTGGGATGGGTCTGTAGGTGGCTCCATTCACCTGTGTGGCTTTTGTATTTGGAGTGGAGCCTGACTGAGTGGGAAGCACACTCTAAAGGTAATGGGGAGGTCCAGTTCCAGGAATGTGTAGTTCCTGTCTGGTCTGGTAGCACAACAACATCATCCTGAAAACATTAAAAAGCAAGTTCAGTCAGAAAACTGTATTGTATTGAAATATGAAGTTTATTGAGAATAAATGTAAATAAAATGTATTTTGGCATCAAGGGTTTGTTTCTTACTCACTCCCTGCTAAGCATAATTTAAAGCCAGCCAAACAAAAGAGCAGGGAGTGATCAATTAAAAACAAACCTAGGGGGAACAATACAATTTCATAAAGCCATATCCTTCTCAGACCATAGAGAAACAGAGCCCACAGGTGGATGCTGGGGTGGTGATGGGAGCAAAAAAATGCATGAGCAAGCAGCAGCAGCATAGGGCAGCTGGTGAGTGAAGGCATGAGACAACTTGCAGTTTATTAAATAGACTACCCTATTCGATGAGGTTGTGCGTGTAGACTGATGTAATAGGCTAGCTAGATGACACATCGCCACTCGAAATGCAGCACCACTCAAGTTGATTGCCTGAGCTAGCTTTGCTGACTTTGCATCATTTACTTCTATCATTTTTTTTTTTATTTGTTTACTGAGTAGTTTCAGTACTGCCAATACACCTCAGTAGGCCTACTTAAAATTAAGTTTCATTCTTATATTAGACATCCACAATTTGAAAAATATTAACACCTACAGTTGGGGACATGAAAGTAAAAAAAGAAAAGAGGATTATTATTTTAGTTACAGTACAAGCAATCACAATACCTTAATTACACGAACGTTTTTAGAGGATGCATGAATGTGTATTTATTGTTATTATTATTATTATTATTATTATTTATTTATTTATTTATTTATTTATTTATTTATTTATTTTTCCCAAATGTAGGCTATTTATGAAACTACAGTTTAGAATGAAACCCTTCACATCATGCTAATACCTTGCCATAACTTGACTAATTAAAACAATACCAATATCTTGCCATGGCATTCAATAACATCTAGCAAACTCAGTGGTTGGTTTCACTGGTGATCAAAACCACCTACCTTATGTAGGATTATGTCCTTGGGTAACAGAACTTCCACCTCATAGATCAGCTGCTGTAGGCCTGCACTGGTACAAGTTGGATCATCTTCCCATGTTAGTGAGATCCTCTGCTCCTCTGTGAAACTGTGCACCTTCACATTCAGAGGTTCACACTGAATGACACCTTTAAGGCAAATACAATATCTTTATCACATCTTATTCTAAGTAAGAATAAAGCACAAAAAGTATGGAAACATCAGTGCAGTAGCCTACATAGAATATCCACCAGGTAAAGAGAGGTAGGCACATACTCACCATTATCTTGGCCATTCATATCTTGATTGCTCAAGGAGAACAGTGAAGCCCATAAAATCCAACAAAACATTATGCTCCTTTCACTGATTTCCTTTTCATGGAATGAGGATTTTACGTAGCAAACACATCCACAATGTTCTGTGTATGAGCCAGCATAAAGTATTCATAATCCTCTGTGGGCGAAACGGCTGTTGATAGAAAAGTAGGCATTTGGAAAATAAAGCAAGCTAATATAAATATTATAGAACGATTCATAATAATAATAATAATTTTATAAAGAAAAAAATACACAGTTAGGCTCATGTAATTCATGTTAAAAGAAAGAAAGAAAGTTTAAATAAGACACTTACACTTTCTGATCTGCAGTAGGCTTCTAGTAGTATTCTAATAATGGAACTGCCTGGAAAACATGCCCGATGTATGACGGGATAAAGCTTTTTTCATTTCCTCATGTTTTCTCTCATATTGAAAACCGAAACAAAAACTCATTTCTCCGGAGGAATGGTTATAACGAAGCTAATGCATGGTTTCGTATTCCTCCATTAGGCGATGTCGCTGAGGTTGTTATGGTTGTGAAATCCATTTGTGGGTAAGATGTTGCAGGGAAATGCAAGAAGTTTTCTGTAACTGTTGAGTCAATCAGCGTGGTACGTATGACATGTCTATTCTAGACCAGTGGGTCCATAAAGTCTTGGGGAGTGTTTCAGCAAGTTGGAGCGAAGATTAGGGAAAATGCTATAAGGAAATAATTATATAACTAATACAATCGAATTATTACCATTATGTGCATTATTATAAAATATAATGAATGGTAATATATAACATATCAAAATCGTATTTGCCATGCCCATCTTTCTAATTACCTGCCAGTCAAAACATCATTCATCACATACTGTCACTGTTGACCTGGTGACAGTCTGCGCCTGCCACGAAGCGGCTCTGCTCCTGAAATGTAGCTAGCAAGCTAGTGCTAATTCACTAAAATGGACAAGTTTTTGGAAAGGAAAAGACCTGACAAGCAGACCAACAGCCAAGCTGACAACAGCCAAGCTCAGACGTAAAAAAAAAAAAATCCGAAGAATTCTTGGAATAATGGGTATGAGTGGGGTGTTGGAGGCCTGTCCTTTCAAAGCTGGTGATGTTAGGAGAAATACATTTTCAGTTATTGAAAATAGTTTTCAAAAGATAAGTGAGGTAAGGTCATAATAAAGAGGATTCTACAATGTCTTGTGTGAGTACTCGATTGTTATTGGCTCTGAGGTGGGCATTATTTTTGCAATTTGTTCGTTATTTGTCATAGTAGCATAGAGGGAGAGAACATTATTTGAAATTATTTAAAGAAACTTGTGTCTGACTAAAAAAACAAAAACAAAGAAAAAATGACCCCAATTTGAAAGCATATTCTGATCGTCATAAGCAAAAAAAAATGTTCTGATCCATCTCTACTCCAAACTCTGTTTTGGATGTTACCTATAATGATTTTGTTGGTGATGATAACGATGATGATATGTATGTGTGTGTGTATGTGTGTGTGTGTGTGTGTGTGTGTGAATACATTTCGATCTCAATTTCAACATTGCCTCCTCATCCACTTACTTATGTGTGCAGGGTTTTCTGTGATGTACAAATGTGAAAAATATAAAAAATATATTTTTGAAATGTGGAGGGGACATATTGCCACCCCCAGCTATAATGCCTCCTATACCATCATAATATCTCAGCTAAGACCAATGACAGTTGTGTTCTTCCATAAGAGTGTACTTTAAGGGGTTCTTACAGCCTGCACTGAAAGGAGTGTACAAAGGTCAGAGCAGTCCCATCCTACAAGCAGAGCAAGCATTGATGCCTGGGGCCCCCTCCTCCCTCTGGGCCCCT
>OMKL01153202.1:0-14943 GCA_900302295.1 Parasudis fraserbrunneri | reverse complement strand
TGTTAACTTGCCAGTGTGGAATGTCCTATGTGAGGTCGATATTGTATTTGTATGGTTTTCAGTCATCAGTTGTCAGATGTAACATATTAGCATAGCATAACAGCTATGAATTTAGTGAATTAAAAACCTAATTTAAAAAAAAAAAGTTTGATAAGCATATTTAGAAAACGAATCTATGTAATTAGAAATCTGTAGAAGTGTGTGTGTGTGCGTGTGTGTGCGTGTGTGTGCATTTACTCGTGCTTTGTTAGGGATTACGCACAAAGCGACTGTCGTTCAGGGCGTGTCATGCTCTTGGCATCTTCATCACAGAAGTCCCTGATCTTGTCAGAAATGCAGGTTTGCCCGCTCAGGTCCAGTCCAGGGACTGGTTGTACAGGAAATCCATTGTTCGGGGGCATAATGTCAGCATTCCTCAGCAGTTGAAATCTGATTCTCTCTGACTGGAAGGTCAGTGCCAGGTTCCTGCACATCAAAGCTGATAAAGTGCAAAGTGGAGGGAAGTTAAAGGACCCGTGTGTGATATTTAGTGGCCTCTAGTGGTGAGGTCGTAGATTGCATCCAACTGCTCTCATTCTTGTTGGTTATTGCGACATTCACCGCCATCTTTGTTGAATGCAAAGCACCTCTATGACCGGCAATGTCACTAACTAACTAACTTATTCATGAATTCATTCAGTCATTCAGTCACTGATTCAGTCACTCGCTCTTAGCCGCTCTGCCCCCTAGTAGCGTCCCACAAGCATTGGACTGACATCAATGTCAATCACACTTCCACACTCAATCACACGTCCACACAACGTCAATAGAACTAACCATCTCAAGACCATGGTGTAGTTGTCATGCAGGCGTGCTGTATTTTCGTAGTTAACATTATGCACGAGCAAGCATTGTGTTGTGATGATGTAGAGCAGTGTTAAATCATGGATTTGTTTTGTATTGTGCGCGTGTTGAGAGAGAGAGAGAGAGAGAGAGAGAGGGTTAGACAGAACTATGCTAAGTGGGCCAGTTGTGCATCGCTACATCAGCTGGAGAGGGAGAGAGTGCACAGAGTTTTGACTTACGATTGCAAATGACAGCCATCTCAGGACCACGATATGAACGCAGCGCCGACCTCATGCTACGCTCCGCGAGAGAACGCTTCGCAGCGATGACACCGCTTGTCCTTGTTTTCACTGAAAGCATGAACAAACATCCAAAACAGGACAACGACGGTTGGTAATCACTCAGGTCAGGTAATCACGGGTATATAAGCCCAGTGGTGTATTCTAGTGTATTCTGTCTGTTGTTTTGAACCATTTGGTTTCGTAATGTTGCCGTTTCTAGTTGCTCAGCTGGAAACATGGAGGTGAAACATGGCACGCTGGAAGAGGACCTGCTCCCTATGTAGTTATGAGGGGCTCATTCTAAGCTAACGAAAACACGACGATTCTTAGTTTCAGGTGATTATACATTAATGAAAATATAATTATGAATATTATAATCCATTTCTGCCAATAGATCCCCTAAATAATACACACTGGTCCTATAATACATTGTGAATAATATATTAGAGGCATCTCACAACCCATACAGTAAGTCACTGAATTATCATGAAGTTAATTATCACCTGAAATGTTGGTACTTCTTGATCTGAGGCAGAGGGCAGAAGTATGCTGTCCATGCACACTGTGCCATCCTCCTGCCCAACAGGCTGTGTTATGTTGGCTCCCTTCACCACACTGTCCTTCTTAACTGCAGAGATATCAGCCAGGGCATTGACTCCTGGTCCTCCTGATGCGTTGATGAGCCTGAAACAACAATTGGGTGAACATTTTGAATGCCCCGCGATCAGGAAATGAAGGCCCACGCTTTAATTGTTGGTGGATGGTCCTCCACATGCAGTACCACAGCATTTATTTTTTATTTAGCGGCTGCAGTTGTCAAATGCAGATCCACATGCACCTCACCAATTCCATAGTCTCAGATGAAATGATGCAGGTAGCTGAGCACTACATTGCTGCCCTTACTGGATTACATTTCTGCATCAATCAGACAGTTATCTGCTACAGAATGCCCTCACAACAAACACCAAGCAAACCATTCTTTCATGAGGCTTAGGCAGTACATTGGCTGCAGAGGGTTAGAGGAAAAATGGACCTGCAGTGGATAAAACAATAATTATATAAATAATCATGATACATTTTCATTGAGACACAATTATCCCAGAAAATAGATGAGTGACAGGTCACCACATTCACCTGTTGTGCAAAGTCAAAGCTGTAATGCATCCTGATGTCTTTGGTTGCAGGATGAATTCGCCCTCCCGATGACAGATCCAGGTCCTCACAGGTGGATTTGAAGGTTTCAACCATTGTCAGGTAGACAGATTGCTCTGTGTTGACAAGCTAAAGAAGCTGCTCCTGTTTCTGCAACTTGGCTGTCTACCACCTCTGGTAGATTGGCACTTCAATAGACCTGATAGTTGTTTTTCTGGTTCTCCCAGCATGGTGTGCCATGGGCTTTGTACTGGCAGTGTGAGGTACCAGTTGTTTCCACAGTTGTTTTCCCTGAAAAATAAAGATGACTAAATTGCAGGTCTTGATGTTCTTTTTTGTTGTTGTTGTTTTCACTTTTCTGAGTTTCGTTCTCCCAGAACTACATAGTGCACCTTTAACAATCTAGCATTATGTATGTAAAAAAAACTACAAAAAAAAGAAAAAAAAAAGAAGACTAAAAGAAAAGAAGGTGTATAATAATAGCTTAACATAGGCTACTACTTGCTTTAATGGACTCCTCATAAGAGATGCCAAACAACTGCTTTAGTCACATTTTGGATGGTAGCATATCGTCTCTGAAGTCTCTCAGGATGATATCCGGGGAACACAATTGCAGTATCCTCTGCATCGTTGTTGATGGATGTAATTTCAGGAAATGTTTGTGCTTTGTCTTCCTCCTCTGCTTGCTGTGAACTGCAATGCCGTTGGCCTGGTAATGTTTATGGAGTATTGTCAGGTGGTCTCGGCTGATTCTGTATTGAAACACAAGAGAATTAGTTTAGTGATGTAAAGATATAGTTATGGTAAGAAAAAATATTATGAACACTTATCTGCTGTGTGAAGGGTTTCTGTGCCATTGTTAAGATATACATATGGCAATAAATAGCCCTATAAGCACCTCAATGCACCTTTGAGGAATGCCTCTTAGATTTATTGTGATTTACAGATATACTCAAGAGAGCATTGATACTTTAAATTAAAAACATAAGACCCCTTTAAATTGGTGGCTAAGTACCTAGGCCTAAGGTTTTCTGAACAATAGGCTATATAAACCACACCCAAAGAGCTACATTGCTAAACTCAAACTTATGTTAGTAGGCAATCATAAGTAAACAAGCACAATACCCTTACCCATGAAGGAGAAGAAAAGCCTCAAGGTAGATTTAAATTCCTCTCAGCAGATCTGGATTCCTTCAAACAGATAAGTTGTTCTGTTGCTTCCGTTTGGTCTGCTCCCTGCACTGTCATTTCACCCCTTAGAATAGTAATGTCTTTCTGATTTTCTGTCAAGGCTCCCCTACAAAAAAAAAAACACTATCATATTACTATAAAGAATTACTATAGAAATACCTATCAGTATTACTATAATATTTCAGATTTTTTCAGATGCACTATAGAAAATTACTATAGTGATACTATAGAGTTGCCTGATCTTATATTGAAATTATAGTTATACTATAGTGTTTTATATAGTATTTCCTGTAGTATTTCTATGTTGTTTTTTTTCAGACACACTATAGAAAATTACTTTTTAGTAATACTGTAGAGTTGGCTTTGGTGATCTTATAGTGAGATTATAGGTATACTATAGTGTTTAGCATAGTATTACTATAGTATAGTATTAGTATAGTGTTTCTATAGTTTTTTGCTATAGAAAATGACGATAGTAATACTGTACAGCTAGCTATGCTGATATTATAGTGAATCTATAGTTGATTAGCTTTATAGTCATCCCTATACTACACTGAAACTGGTATGATAGGGACTTTATTAACAAACGAGGAACGTGAATAAATAAAATGTACGATGTAAAAGATGATTTTTGCATTCGTATATATATATATATATATATATATATATTTATATATTATATTTTATACTTTATTTTAAAGGCATGATAAAAAAATGCTTTCAAAATTGTGTTTGACTTTCGAGCAATATTTAGGCTAGCATGAAATGACTGATATCTACAGATTCCTCGAGATCTCCTGTCTCAGATGATACCTCTATCTTCACTCTAGCCTGAAAACACTTGAGCCCATCACAGCCTCCGAAAGACAAGTCAGCCAATCAGGGGGAAAAAAGCTATCACAATCCATTTTCAATGCTCGTTTTGTCACATTTTTGTATCACGATATATCGTCGCACGACATATCCTGACATCCCCAACAAATGTGGTAAACAAATGCAATTCAACATTTCGACAATAACGAATGACATTTTGAGAAAAAGCATAAAATGCATGTTTACTGCAACACGATCATATATAACATTATTGATGACTGAATTAAGCATCCACGATGTCACACCACGTGGCAAGCAGACTTGTGTAAGTGGAGATATTGGATGTGACGTGATCGTAACCATGTCAAGGGCCACAGGGTGCTCCGGGGTGGGCCCATGACTTGCAGGACTCTTTGCTTTGGTGGGGTTCAGAACTTCAGTGAGGCTTCCAGTTTTCTCTAGGTGAAGAAGATATGACAGAAATGTGACGGTCAGCTATTAAGTGTCATGTTATTCCAGTTAGAAATGCTCCAATGTCATTAATATTGTGGGTTTTACAAGATCCTAATCGACGAATCGACTAACAAAGTCTCGGACGACTAAGACCAAACCGACCTATTAATCTACTATGAGGGGGCAGCCTATACTGCTTAGCATACCCATTATTTATGTTTTTATTCTGGCTGACTGCGCTCCCCTCCTGGTTGTAGAGATGAGGTTGTGGTGGCTTGAATGCCTTCAAAGCCCTCACCTTGTTTAGAAGACTTGGCAGCTCTGAGAATACATTGCAGAATATAATATGGATTCAGTGTCATTCAGCTGCATCCATCAAAAACCAACCAGTGACATAGGCATGTTCATGTGTATTCCAACAAAAAGGGGGGAACTGACCTTGAAAAGGGGAGAGGGACTGTCTTGGTCTTGAATCCTCCCTTTTCAACTCCTTGATTTTATAGTTGGCCATGTGCAAAGAGAAGAGAGAACTCCCGCACACTGTCCTTTTACTTGCAATGAACTTTATTAGAGACACATTTTCACACATCAGGTATCAGCTGAAGGTGTGCATGAGCCTTTACAGTCATGATCTGAGCTCATCCTACCTGGATCATTGCTTTTTGCACCCTGCTTACTTCACCCGTCTACAGGAAACTGAAGGTGTGCATGAGCCTTTACAGTCAATAGTTGGCCATGTCCAATTGAGAGAGTCGGGTTTATCTCGCTGTCAGAATCAGTAAGAGGCATGACCTGAAAAGACAAACAAACAAAAAAACCAGACACAAGGATTATGCTTGAAATGCCATCAGGCTCATAAGTATGTGTGAGATACCTCTAATTCTGCATCACAATGTTCTGGCTGTAGTTGAAGTCTAAGGTGGATTTAGATGCTACACAGTGTACATACCAAATAGGAAAAGAAATCTTGGCAAAACCTAAAAGACAGCCTAACATTTTCATAGATTTCCTCAAGATATCAACCAGGCATTCAGAAAAATAATTTAACTGCTTCGCTCCCCATTTATTTTATGAGTGCAAGGAAGCTGAAACATTTGTGCACCACATGTACAGGTGAGTGACACTTACAGTGTCAGATTTCACTATCACCCATCGGGTTGTCAGCTACGTCATTCTTGGAGCACACCTGGGAGGACCAACATTCACTTAACGTAACATGAAGGCTGTTTTACACTATAGCATAACTTATATTTCTAGGCCCCAATTAGATTGGTATGCTTTTCTTTTTTGTTGTTGAAAGAGAAAACAACACAAACAAAAATTTGACATATAGTTGTTTTTTCATCAATAAAAAAAAGAAGATTTAAACCGATCTAATTGGGGCCCAGATATAAACTATGCCATAGCGGAAAACAGTCTTCAGGTTATGTTAGGTGAATGTTGGTCCTCTAAGTGCACTCCAACAATGACATAGCTGACAGAGCTCTGTTTTGTAAGTCATCAATCCCATACATGTTTAGGGTCAGGAAGCAACCTATCACATGCAACTGGATTAAAAGAGCAGGACATGGTCACCGGTTTGCTCTTTGCTCACTGCCAGGTGCTACACAGATGATGGCATGCTAAACTCCAAAACAAAACAAAACAGAGAAGATTAATTTCTCCGAGTCACTTCTGCTAACATCATACACCACTGCAGGCTCATTGGTAGCGCTGTGGAAAGGTCAACAATCATCATTACAGACACTTTTTTGTAATTGATTTCCTGGCTGATTAATTAAAAACATGTTTGAAGGAAAAAGGCTTTTAGATAGTGAGATTATAGACACAGACATTGGTTTACGCAACTGAAATTAACTATCAAAAATATTATTACTCCTTATTGTATTTTTTTTCGAAATTGTTGCCCACTTCAACACCTATTGCATGTCTGGCATCCTGGTTGAGGGGATCTCTCATTGAATTACCCAGCTAAGGTTTCTTCTCCCTATTTTTTCTATTAAAGGGGCAGTTCAAAACATATTTCCCCCCTTACCTGAAGCAATATTTATCCATCCAGATTGTTTTGGTGCAATTCACTTATTTTTGTAGATATCTGCTGTAGAGATATCTGTCATCACTCCAATACAATGGAGCTGAATGGCACTCGGCTTGTGGCACTCAAAGCACAAAAAAAAAAAAAAACATTTGAAAAACTCAAAAGCAACATCCCTTTCAAGAAATCATGACCCGGTTACTCAAGATAATTCACAGACCTTGCTGTGTGCAGTTTCATATAGGAACTATTTTTCTACCAAACTACACCCCCATAATAATGACATCATAATGATTCAGCCAGCCGCACTAGGGGAAAAAACTGAATTATAAATCAATCACAATCATCTAGGGTAGCTCTACGCCCAAAATAATAATGGTAAGCTTGCAAAATAATGTCTCTTTGTCAAAGTTTTCCATCATATGAGTGTAGCTTGCTAGATGGAAGGCTTGTTTGTCTGTATAGAGGCAACAACACCAACAAAGAGAGCAGGGGAGGAGCATTCAGACTGAAATAGTCAGCCATTGGGACTCTTATACAGACTAGCATGTCAGTACATTCTGAGGAAAGTAGATTGACTTGCTGCTTCTGTTCAGAAAGTTGCTTCTGCTGCTTCTTGGGTATGTCATTCTGGATGAAAGAAACAGTCATTAAATGTAGTCAGCATAGAATCTCTTGCAGAAATGTGTGTTGTCACAATGCAAGGATTTTGTCTTCGGTACTATACCAAATTTAAAATCATGATTCTCAATAACACACATGATACCACAACAATTATAGTAATGCCTGATTACATGTCTAATTAAAATTTAGATATTATTACAAATTATACCATGGCCTGGGTGAGTACTCGATTCTGATTGACGACAGAGATGTTGATTTTTCTTTAGATATAGTAGTAGCCTCACAGTTCAAAATTAATGCGCTTATCAATATTTGAGCCCTACAGTGCTGACTGCTCTGGTTTTGAGTAGCACACAAATTGCTTTCAAAATGCAAAAGTCATAAAAGCTTCCTGAAATAACTTGTCCTTGAAAGTGATGATGCACAATCACAACATGACAATGTATCCACCTCAACTATTGATGGAAATGTATGTATTGGCTGCCATGTTTAGCCTTGACTGACTTTTTTTTAATGCAGATTTGTTCTGTGGCATTTTCTCTGTTACTAACGCACGAGCAAACAAAGCTACATATCTTTTCCATCTCTTTATCGCCAATCTCCATCAACTATGTCAATCGTTAGACTTCAAGACAACATCAGCTTCATCAGTTGCAGCAATAATTTGTTGTTTCCTCATCGTCTTGGTACACAAATGACTGTCATTTCACTCTGAATAGTAACATCTTCTCAAACATTACCAGTGTCAGGAATGAGATCCTCCACCCAATCTAAATGACTGTCGTCTTCTTCGTCCGATTGTTGAGAGCAGTCACCACAGTCTTCGCTTTGTCTATACCAATCAGAGAACTACCAAATAGCTTGATAGCTGGAAGCTATCTGCCATTTAACCAGTGTTTTACGGAAGTGATGGGAGGGTGACTGAAAACAGACCCAAAAGGGAGCAACAACACAACACAATCAGACCAGCACATACAGGTACTTCAGCTTTTTGTTGCGGCTGCGCCTACTTTTCGGGGAAAACACAGACACCTTTCCTATTGACCGCCATTGTATCTGGCCTGTATAAAAACTGTCAGCAGAACACTGTCATAACCTGGCTCTGAGGTAGTCTAGTACATTGTTTGAAATGTTTGTTTTGTTAGTGCATCATGTTAAGTCAAGCAATTTACTTTCCAACACTGGCTGCCACTGAGCCTCTGCGCCATTGTGAAAAGTTACGTTTGATCAATTTTCAGGCATGCCTCTTCAGTGTTCCCCTATGGTATTTCCCCAGTCAGCTGCAGTATATTTCCTCATTTCCCTACCTGGACATTTAATATTACACTTGTGAATCTGCAAGTGACCTAAAACTAAGAAGTAATGGCTATTTCTGGGCCATGATAGCCTTTGGCATGATTTATATCCCCGAGTTCTGTCCTAAAGTTGTAGTTTATGAACAAATGCCGTCTAATCCCTGTTTATTTCCTGAGTTGTTTTCCCCCAAAAGAGGCGTGGCAATCAAAAATTCAGTGCGGATGATGTACAGTATTGCCAGTCTGATGTATTACTATCACCAGAGGTTCCCTACTTTCATTCTCAGCAGCCAATCGCTGTGCTACTGCTCCCTTCATACTACCTTTTCATGGTTGGTGAAGAAGAAAAGTTAGGAGAAAAAATCATTTTTCAAACGTTATGCATTAAAAATCGAGAATAAAAAATTAAAAAATCTACATGTTTCATAGGGGCGACAGTGGCTCAGGAGGAAGAGCCATTGTCTGATAATCTGAAGGTTCCCGGTTCGATCCCTGGCTCCTCCTGGCAGCATGTCGAAGTGTCCTTGAGCAAGACACTTAACCCCTAACTGCTTCCGATGAGCAGGTTGGCACCTTGCGTGGTTGCCTCCGCCGTCGGTGTGTGAATGGGTTAGTGAATGGGTGAATTTGAGGCATAAGTTGTAAAGCGCTTTGGATAAAAGCGCTATATAAATGCAGTCCATTTACCATTATGTGGGTGTGTATAACCATGTGGGTGTATATAACCATGTGGGTGTATATAACCTTATTGTTGCTATGCGATGCAGGTCAAGCAAAATGGCCACACCCATACAGGTTTGCCAGCTACCCCAGGAAATTATTGATTATTTTTGAACATCTGGAGTTAAGGTATCATCAAGAAGCAGACAGCAAGGCCTTCAGTATGCCATTGAAGGTTACATACAGGATGTACAAATATATACATATAAAACTATGGATGGCAAAACAAAGAGAAAGATAGAGGCAAAGTCATTTTGTTCACAGCGCAAGGAGGAGAAGCCCCATCAGCTGTCAGTAGAGACTGAGGACGCAAACATCACCAATCAGTACTGTTCTTGAACTGCCGTGTGAGTCATATGGTTGACTAACATGAGTTCAATATCAATAAAGTTGCTTTTGAGATGGTAGATAAGACCCAACACCAGTGGAGTATGATAAACATGCTAACCCAGCTCGTTGCTTTCATTCTGCCGTCACCATGTTGTTTTCACTATCTGTCTGTGCCGTCGCTAATGTTGGTAATGTCACATCAGAGACAGTGAAAACAACGAGACGTTTCGGGGGCCAACTAGCCGACGTGGCCGAGCCGTTACATTAGTCAGCCGTTACATTACTAATGTTAACTTGGTAGCGTGGTGAAAGAAACATGGGGAAGTTAGCAAACTGCACTATCTGCAGAAGAACTCACTGACTAGCAGAGACTAGTGAGTCTAATGTTAGTTCGCTACCTCGTGTATCATTATAGTTTAGGCAACACTAGCAAGTATCTAATGTACAAATATTATTATGTGTGCATTAACGATTAGTGGGGCTAACAGCGTTTGGGATCGGTCAATTGCAGTACTTAGTTTGACACTTAGAGAAGGAATTAATTAAATCTGAGAGGGATCAAGAGGGGATAAGGAGAGAGAGAAGCACACATTACAACCATTTCTCATTAAAGCCATTTTATTTAGTGATGATAGAGGGAACCAGAGAAAATACCCTGAATCCATGAACCCACGCTAATTTGAAATGTGTAAAGCGCAAAATTCACTGAAATTATATAATTAGTTGTTTTTTTTCATGAGGCCAAATTCCAAAGGAATGTTTCTGACAGTAGGGCTATATAAATGTGCTCACTCAAGCAGAAAAGCCTAAACTTCTCCTTGTCCTTAATGGCACTGTCTTGATTGAATTACATTTTTGTCCATTTTTCTTTCATCTTTCTATAACAGAGCTTCAACGTGATAGTGTAATAAAAGTGCTGGGAAACGCATTTTGAGAATATATATTTGGTCCATTTTCATCATAAAGCCCACTGGAACCGGTCCAGGAGTGATTTACTGACAGCCATTTTTAATCCCACGATTAAAACGGCGGAAAAGCTTATCTCATAAAAACAGACATTCAAATCAATCACTCAATCTGCCGCTGCTTCTCCGGAAAATATTGAAAATGAAAAAAGAAAAAAAGAAAAGAAAAAGAAAACCACCATACTTCCTCTCTCCCCCTCAACTGCTTGAAGAATCAGCATTAAGTTGCACCAGAGGAGCCGGTGAAATAATTTCAGTCACATCATGTTCCTGTTGAGAAGGAACACTGGGTATGATATTTGGTTCCTTTGGATGGAAAACTGCATGAAAGGTAAAAAGGTGGTAATGATTAACGGCCCTGCAGAAGGAAGTACCGATGGGGGTTTAAAGGAACACTCTCTAAAACAATCGTGCAGATTTATTACCCCCATAATCTCACACGTCCCAAAACTACAAACTGTCTAGTACAAATTAATTTGCTTTGAGACTTATTGAGTTAGATGTCACATACTGCAGGGAGTATAAAATACAGCTCGGTGAAATTATGAAAATGAGAAGAGAAATTATGAGAAGAAAATTAAGACCTAAGAGAGTGATTAACAGTTCCTGGTAAGACATATGCAAATGCATTTATACTTCCTGGAATATGTGACATCATAACGACATCACACGTTCCAACTCTTTAACTCAGTAACCCCTCAACCTACTGAATTTGTATAAGACAGTTTGTAGTGCTGGTATTTGTGTGAGATTAGTACTGGCATAATAATTATGCTTCATTTTTGGTGGAGTGTTCCTTTAGGCTTGTGTCCTTGGGTTGTCCAAGGAGCTCCATGCAATTAAAGCATCAACATCACAACAATTCAAACAAGTGCCTCACATGGGTGTTCCAAATGTGCTGTACTGCAGAAATCAATAGGTAACCTAACCTGTTGCTAACCAGCTACTGTACCTCTCAAGTCATTTTGAAAAACAAACAAAAAACAAACAAACAAACAAACAACGACAACAAAAAGAAACATGAAGTCAAGTTCTACTAATGTGAGATATCACAGTGGAGGGTCTCTACTTTTGGGTGTTGTATGGTGTCGTAGCATTCACTCTCCAAATGACTTGGACTGGTACAACTGTAAGTATGTTGGGTGTTCAAAACATTTACAAACAGACTTTTTTATGGTTTCCTTTCTTACCACATCCGTAAAAGTGTTTTAATCAAATCGAGTGGTGCGCTTGATTCCTAATTCCAGTCCAGTCAGCCGTAAATCTTTGATCCGGAGCCTCTTGTCTCCGATGGGCTGCAGCAGTATCCCTGTTTGAAAACAGGTTCAAGAAAAGCCGTCTTATCCCTTGATTTCCTGCCTCTGCCTCTGTTGCTGCTTCTGCAGGATCTGCGTTTGATACAGAGAACACCATCTTGGCATTTAGCTTATCAACTTGAAAAAGTAGGGTACGTTTGATTTCCAGTCCTGTCGGTCACAGGTCCCTGTTGAGCAGGAGCTTCTTGTCTCTGATGTGCTGCAGTAGAATGCTCCCTCTCTGCTCTATGGTGTGGATGAGAGGCCGGAGGCCCCTGGCCCCACCTTGGCTAATCCAGAACTCCCTGTCCGTATAGAGGGAGCGCAGAAGAAGACTCTCCAGGCATCCTGACTGGAGCACTGACACGGCTTTCCCTGGGAACCTGCAGTATCAGGAGAAATTGCGATGTGGGTTATTTGACAAGGTCCCCTATCACCCGATATGGGTTATTTGACAAGACTAGTTATATACAAAATTATAATAATCCATCTCACGCACAGGCCTATATTGTTCCTCACAAAGACATAAAGATTACACTGTTTTATAATTGGAACAGCTTAAAAGCCAAAGTGACTGACGATAGGGAATTTTAATCAGACCTGATTCATTTAGCATATTGAATAGGGAGTTAATTGAATGCAAGGTAATCGAATCAACCAGATATTGAAACAAAATCCTGACAAGCTTCTAGTGGCTGTTACTCCAGTGCTGATCTGAAAGCTGTTTTCACAAGAGAAATGTGATACAGAATAAGCGTAATAAAGGCACAATCCGTCATTGCAGTACGGTGCCCTCTACTGGCTCATTACTGGCTTTATTTAACTTTACATTGTAGGCCTACTATTTTTATGGATTGAAGTTGTAGAACATTTGTTTGCATTTGTAATGTTTGCACACAACGTTATATTTATTTAGACTTATGATTGGCCGAGAAAGTATTGGTACAAGTCAAGCTCTTCAAGGACATGCAAATATACCCAACCCTGTGATGATCAAATGAATTCCGGATTGTATCTTTATTTCTGATTGTTAAATCAGTAGTTTGTACTCACTCATGTATGCCCTCAACCAGTCTAAAGTTGAGGTTGTCGGTGGGGTGGTGTGGTCTCCCTGCATTGTCTATGAACACCAGTCTGGAAGGATCTGCCTTTCTCACCTACATGAAACATACAGACACTAGTTTCGGAATGAAAGGAGAAGTTAGAAAAACAGAGGTTGTTTGGAGGTAATGTTTTGGTGATCTTTTTATGTGACACTCTTAGACCTATGCTCCCCACAAAGCCACAGCGTTTAAACCCCCTATCCAGTGACCAAACGAACTATTTGAAATACAAACCTATCAAGTAACTGGTGTACAAGGCAGCAGCAGCAGCAACAACAACAACAACAACAACAACAACAACAACAACAACAACAACAACAAAGAAGAAGAGTAACAGCAGATTCATGCCCATTAAAATAGAATACCATTGGGTATTCTAACCCCTCCTGCACAACAGAACCTGATTTTGATAGTGGCTGGTGGGGATAATGGAAGGATTAATCTGGAGTTAGTAATATGTATCTATGGGATAATAACACAATCTCTTTTTGAGATTAGCCATTTTCAGAGGAGCTTTCAATTTTAATTGGGAAAATTATATTTATGGAGTAGGCCTTTATGTCAAGTAAGGCTGCATTTGGACAGAAAATCATATTTTAACCAGACAGCCAGAAAAAGATCACATCGATGCCAGAAAGAGTAAAAAAAAATCGAAATGTTCATCCGGCCCAGGTCATACACGCAGATTAATTTCTGTGCTGGAGCCAATCAGCAATACCAGCTGAGTAGTTCTTTGAGCTGCTCTGAGCTGCTGGGCTACAAAATACAACAGTGGTGTATGGGCTTCTCTGACAAAAAGTGGACGCCATTTTGTCAAATCGGTCTGGCCGTGTGAGTGTGACACTTCCACCTGTCAGAAAGTAAGCTTGGGATGGATGGACTGCTTAGACTGTTAGCAAGGCTAACAAATGTGAAGATATTGTAGTCTGTCCTGCCCTGTAGACCTTACAGGGATTATGAACGCTTTCTGCCCCAGTGACACGCGAGCAAAACGTTGTCGGTTAGCCGAGTTGGATTGTGTTGCTGTCAGTACAACGTGTAGCCTACAATTACCCAAATTATTTTGAGCCAGATTTGCGCAGAAAGACTGAGGTTCATCACGGCGCGCTGTCGCAGCTCGCTGTCACCACTAGAGGGCATAAACGCACGAGAGAACCCACACCTAGCGACCATGAGTAAATGACAGAGTGACGGTACATTAGCACTCGGTTTGCACCATGAGGTGACAACATGTTTTGATTGAAACACATTGTTACAAAATGGCGGGAAAAGAGTTTTAGCGCTTTATCATCTTCCGTCATTGTCGCATACTGTATTGGAATTGCATGTTTCAACTTGACGACAGTGACGAACAAAAAAATCAGTGTTCTAGAACGGTCTACAGTTGGGTTTCCTGTCAGCTGTCACTACAGCCAAGGAAACAGAGAAAACAAGTGTTATTTAGCTGAAGTTTATGATAAACGATCGTCTCGGCCACGTGAGCGAACGCAGCCCAGCGGGAGGCCGACCGTGATTTTAGTCGTTTCCTAGCGACACACCCACCGCTGCGTTCCGTTCCTGTATAAAGAGCGTTATGCACAGCGACACAAAACGTCTCTGTGGGTATCTATGTACCAGGATGTGAACCAGCACCAGCTCCTTGACGTTGCGACACTTGACGCGCAGCAGGTTCTCCACGCAGCTCTCTGTCGGGTCGGGTCTGAAACCGCAGCAGTACCGGTCCAGGCGATCATTCACCTGGAGTGGCAAAGACAGACGCAGGGGATTCAGAGATACATGCCGAAGCTGTGTGGGTGTGTGTGTGTGTGTGTGTGGGGGGGGGGTATACCTGGGACGAATAAGCATTTGTTTTAACCTGTTT
>OMKL01153201.1:10382-23270 GCA_900302295.1 Parasudis fraserbrunneri | reverse complement strand
GGGCGGGCGGTGGAGCAGCATACCTCTGGCGTGAGGCCTAACACGAGGCCACATTTCTATCTACAGCCAAAGGAGTGGCCTTCCACCATGGCATTGAGAGGACCTCCACACAACCGAATCAATAGACGGTCCACCTCTCAGTACAAGACAGACACCAGGTTAATTGCTGCTGGCTTGCTGAGCCAAAGAGCCAGGCAAAGGCCTTGGCTGAAGCCGTGCTGCGTAAATAGGTATACTTATGGGGAAAGACGTCGACGTGAAATGGGCTGGAACCAAAGGTCAGTCGGTGGAAAAAAGACATCTGGTCTGTGCCTCACGTGGTTAAGGGGTCTCGAACACATCGGATGTTTCTCGAAAGATACAAAATTATTTCCGAGCACATAGAAAGAAATGAGTCTTGCCGGTGACTACGTGACTTGACGACGTATGCGTGCTTTATAGCCCCCAACTCGGCAAAGGTGGAATTTAGATTTCGCGTGAAGACTCTAGGTTCGTTGATGGATAGTACATGGCAGACAAGCGTGTAGTTCAGTACGTACCAGCGGTGTTGACAAGGACGAGGACAATCGGGGACAAGGTTGGACAATATTAATAATGTTGAGATGTTCCCCTCACCTTAAAAAAAAAAAAAAAAAAAGAGCAAGGTTTGGTTGGGGTTTTGGCCACCCCCCCCTGCACCCCTCTTTCCCCGGCTTAGCTGAATCTTTAATGTGGCTGAACCTTCTGCAGCCAACACCGCGCTCACCGTCTCATGTGCGCCGGTCTTCGCCGCACCGTGAGCGGAATGCTGATGTGTCGAAAGGGCACACACGGCGCGCAGTAGAAGTTCCACTCCGACAGCGGCGAAAAAAGGCTTTGAAGTGATGTTCAGAGCAGAGCCAATGAGAGAGGGCAGTACAGAGCACAAGCCGTCTGGATGCTGCCCAGAGTCTCTCTCATCAAACCTCTCTCTCTCTCTCTCTCTGTCTCTCTCTACCCTGCATGGGTCCAGACTGAAGGAAAGGGAATACCTCAATAATATGAAAGCTGAGCAGAGTGCGAGGTCGAAGACAAAATAATCAATTCATGTATTTCCCCTTATCCTTGGCAACATGATGCCACATAAGATATTGAGCAGAGTTTTGTTTCTCTGTGAATGAGTCAGTGAAAGCGAATAAGAGATGAGTGCCTTAGTATCAAAAATGAGAAAAAATACATTCTTTTTCTAATGTTTGCCAACTTTAAATAAATGTTGAGAGTTCAAGAAAAAAAAAGCACGAAATCGTCAGATGACCCGTGGCGCAACTTATGTGTAGGCGCAGCCAGTTGTGGAATGTGAAAGTTGTTTGGTTACACTGATTAGCTAATGCTAACAGCCCATATATCATCCCTACCTTGCACCATCACTATCTTTTGAAAGCTGTACCAGGCTCAGTCTGTAAGCTAGCATGAGGTCATTGCTATCATATGAATCTTGAGATTGCAAGGAATCCACTGATACCAAACATGACACTAGTTTACCAGGAAAGGGGCTAAATATTGCTCCAAATTAGCGGTTTCCCCCTTAGTACAGGTGGTATTCAGAGAACCGCGGCTGATAACTTAGCGTGAACGACTGCTCACTCGCAATTTAAGCTAGGGCACCTCATGGCTCATCAATTCGTTTTACAGACACAAACTGGGAAATACACAAAGGTATGCCTGTTAACAGGAAATCAACTTTGCTGTACACAGTTGAAGGAGCATGAGTAGATTCTGACTTGAATCACTGATGCACGAACAAAGGAAAAGTTGAGGAGGGTTAATTGTCCATGCTGGAGCTGAACTGAATGCCTCTGGCAATGCGCGGATCCGTGCACATCTCGACGTTCACACCAGAGTGCTTTTTAGCAGCTTTTGTGTTGTTAATATCTCGTCATTGAAAGTGGGATGATGCCGTTCGAGGATGATTTAGGGAGACGCAGAGAAAGGCGTCGCTAGAAGTGTGTACATGATCTGCGCATGCATTTGAATAAATGCATCTCTCAGAATGTCCGTGAGTGAGTGAGTGTGCGAGTGAGTGAGTGAGTGAGTGACCATCATTTGCCACGTATAGAGGGTCAAGGCGTGTATCACACTTGGTAGATAACCCACCGAGCTTCTACTCTTACACCTTCTGTCTCCTGACATCTTCCGTGCGTGCCTATCAGCCTAATATTGTGCCCCAGAAGTTCATATTGTGGCAGAAGAAATAAATCATAACTGTGCACAAAGTAGCGCGACTACAGCAGGTTAGAGAGCAACTAACGAGCCTTAGAGCACCATAGGTGAGCCAGAATGGATGCCGTGTCTTTGGAATAGTGTCCGCCCAAATATCAAAACACTATCTCCAAAGCCACTTTTGGGGCTAGGTTAAAACTACGACTACTGTACCACTCAGCAATGATTATCGTATCAAAATATTATCTACAGACATGTACCTTTTCAAAGTTCTTGACTAGAATTTGCCACCTTGAGTGGCACCGTCCCAATTTGTCACATTTCAAAGAAAGGAATGAAATCTGCGCTCCATCCTCCTTCAACTATCATTGAAGTACTCTTGCAAGGCGCCTCGTTCTCAACTGGGGCTGCTCAGTGGCCGACGGCAGAAGACTCCGGTTGTACCGTGCTGCTCCCGGGTGTGAGTGTGTGTAATTACGTGAGAACGAAGCAGGGCGTTGATGAAAAAGAGCACGTGTGCTCAGCAAAAACCTCCGGAGTAAAACAAAGGTTAAAAAAAAAGAAGAGGATTACGCACTGTTCTCCGACAGGGCAACCCAGCAAGGCCGCAACTGTAAACCCCCTCTGCAACATAAACTTCCACCCTGCGCACTCGGAAACGCTGTTCCGAGGGACCGAATCCAGCTATGCAGATACACAGCGGTGCTCAAATCCTTCCTCTTTTTAATTTGAGCTCTCGTGGCGGGGCGTTAATGGCTTCTACGACAGATGTTTGGTACGCTATGCTGGGATCCGCGTGAACCGGAACCACCCCGCTGTCTCAAAGACGCATGGCAACCTGTGACTGTATCTCCGAGGCAAAATGGGGTGTGCTTTTTTTTTTTTTTTTTTTTCTTCTTCCTATGACGCACTGTCACACACAGACACACACACACACATGGTGGATGGCATAGTGGCATAGTGGCCATGAAAGACATGCATGGTATGACATGGCATGCTCCTGCCGTTGCCCTGACCAAGGTACTCATTACAACTGGATGTATCCCCAGGTGCTGCTCCTAAGTACTTAGAATGAGTCAAATGCAAAGGACAAATTTCCCCATGGGGATAATAAAGTACAACTTAACTTAACACACAGGCCCAATAACAGATATGGCTGGGCCCCTGAACAAGTCCAGTGCATGGGCTAGAAGGTAGAATCTGTAATGTCGTCAAATAGCGACCTCTAGGCAAAAAAGCCCTGTTTGGTATTGCACTTTGTTAAAAAATTTTTGTTTTGGTCTGATGTTTGGGTTGGAGTTTAGTAACTTTTTATAGTGTACATTTCTCCAGGCCTCTCTTGGCAGAGCCTGAGGTGTGGCCAGCAATTGCAACCCCTCCCCTATCCCCACTCAACTCCAACCCACACATCAGACCATAACAAAACATGTAAACAAAGTGCAATATCAAGCAGGGCTCTTTTGCCTAGAGGTCGCTGTTTGACAGCATTACAGATTCTACCTTTATATATATGTTTATTGCTGGCCTCCATGGGCCCCCACTAGCAGCTGGGCCCCAGAAAGCTTTCCCTTTCACCCCTTATGGAAACACACACACACACACTTTCTCAAGACACATTCACATGCACATACACACACTATAGTACAGTACATTCTCACAAACAGTTCATGCATTCCACAAGAGAAAGAGAAACACAAGCAAGGTAGAGAGAGAAGACGGTGAGACAAAAGAAGAGAGGGAGCCAGACAGAGAAAGAAAGAAAGAAAAGAAAAGAAAAGGAGAGAGAGCTGACAGCTTCCATCTGTTGGGGAGCCACCAATGTTCATTCCAGCAGAGGAACCCACTTGGATCAGCGAGCCTGTATCCACTAATGCAGTAATGAGGGTATTGTAAGGAGTGTGTTTTATGAAAACAATTAGTGGGGGAGGCAAGTCGACTCGTCGTGTATACTGCACTCAACTTTATAAACAGCTGCAATTCATCTGACGCGCTGTTGATTGGGGAGAGAGATTCATTACTGGATGCTGATCACAGCAGCCCACAGGGGAGTCTTCCCCCCCTTCACTTTATTGTATACACATTAATATACAGTGGTACAGACACATAGACAATAGAAAACAAAAACAAAAACAAAAGAAAAGAGATTACATTTTACAACACCAGAGTTTGTGTTATATGCAGCATATTATAATCACTTAATAACTGAAAAGGTCTTAATAGCTTTTTTTGTGTTTAACATTAGATAAAATGGTGCTATATTGTTTAAATTCAATCATAAAGTGCAGGAAAGTTTGCTTGGTTCCTGACCATTTTTTCTTATGAATATGGAATTTTTCCAAAAATAATAAATAATTGTATGATATACAGCATATATGATATACTCCCACTGGGAAGTCAGCAAAATCCACTGAGCAATGCACGGCAGAAACACAGTACATAACTGCTATTGCCAAGAGTCATACCTTTGGTATAGGCTCAACTATTCTTTAGCTATACTTTCTTTGTTCAAGATATGAATCTACGAATCTACGTTTAGAATTCAAACGCACGTGAGATTAAACAGGCTGCAAATATATAAACATATTGGCCCAGAAATATTTTCATACGCGAGGCTCGAGCAATCACAAAGGATATAACAGGTGTTATTTCAACAGCCTCGTGCACCTGTTGAACCAGCCCGCATTCTCACCCCTTCTCACGCAACGTGTCAGGTAATATTTTCACCAAATCTCACTGCGTGGTCACATCAGGTGAGTCTCAATGTGATTGTGGCTTGCCTTCCCGCAACATCTAGTAGTACAGGTGTGCAAATAGCCGGGAGGGGCGACGGGCTCCGTTCAAGTTTGCATTGTGGTCGACTCGACAACAATATCACATATTTTACTTTAAAATGACGTCATGGGGGTGTCAGCCGAAGCAGGACTGGCAGGTCGTTAGTCAGTCTGCGAGAGGCAAGGAGAAGCAGGAGGATACGGAGCGGGGGTGATAACATTGCACTCTCCTCTGCTCCAGATGATAAGCGCTTCTTTTCCCCCCTGCCGCCGCTCACCGCATCTCACCGCTCTCTCCTCTAACACTTCTGACAGAACTCCGTCCGCTCACGAGTCTCTCCCCTCTTTCCTTCCCCCTTTTTTCAGTTCAACTTATATGTACTTGTTTTGTTGTCTCCAGAGATGTGCGTAATGAGGAACATATTGGCCAACGTTGAGTTGTTGTCAGTGTGCTGAAAATTCATCGGCTTTTTTGTGACAGAAAACCAAGAATCATCCTGGGATCTCACCCTCAGTGTTTTCGACGTTAGTCTGCCTTTCAATAATGTAGAAAAGTGCGCGGTCATTTCAGCATCGACTCTACCGAGGATGCCGACGAATCATCTTGCCACCTTAGCGTTCTTTTTCACAGCTTTTTGACTTTTCTCACGGAGTAAATTCAATGATTTATGAAAAGGCAAAGTTTGACCGACACAAGTGGACAAGAGGACACCTTTTGGTTTTCACTCAGCGGACCACCTGCCTACTGTTTGGGTTCATGCGAATGCATGTCGTTCCCGTGTAATTAAAAGGAAGATTATTGCCAAGTACAGTTGACAAGCAACTTCAAAGAGATTTGAAAACATTTCCGACTTCTCTTGTGTTATAGCAGGATTGGCATCATCGTTGGAGCAATTGTATGTGCACAATGTCGAAGGATATAGCCTTAGAATGATTGCATTAATGACAATTGGAGTAAGGTCCGTCACTTGAGTGTATCAGCCACTATCGACTTTTGTGGAAAAAACATCTAAATGGGAGGATACCTGGAGGACTGACTCGGATTTGGTGTCGAGAAAATGTGGATAAAACGGTGTATTGCGCGCAGGTAAGAAACAAATGATCAATGTCCCTTATTTAATAAACTGTCTTATTAGTTCAGGCAGGTAGGCTGAGTGGACAACGTTTGTTTACATTGTTTTGACAAACATTAATAATTACTGTTTCACATTTGCATACGCCCATTTATATATATTTAAATACAAAATGCTCTTTTAAACTATGCCATGGCAAGTTATGAGCGTCTGATGGAATTGATAATTGGGTATCATTTGATCATATGATAAAATGCATACAAAATTATGCAAACAATAATTTCGATTTATTATAGGCTACAACAATCTGTGAATCGGAATATTTTGCATGAATGGGTTAATCTCTGCGCGTCACAACACACATTCATTTTCATGCTTTATGAAGAAAATGGTCCAAACCTTCACACCTTGCACGCTGGGTGTCGCCAGACGTACGGCGCAAGCAACACACACAAACACAAACACACACACACACACACACACACACAAACACGCGCGCGCACACGCACAGTTAATTAGGTAATTAGTTGGTACACCTTGTCAAATCTGTGCGGGCAGAAAATCAAATGCAGGTAGAATACAGAATACCTTGAATGTGGGATTTTGATCTATAAGTTGCATAAATGTTTGTATGTTGTCTATATATGCATGTATTCAGAACTAAACGGATTTTCTTTTGTAATTGAGCACATTGGCAGGATACCAACCCCTCCGCAAAAAAATAAATAAATAAATAAATATATAATATATATTTGTCTCTGTCTGCCATTGTTCAGACAATGGCCATCAATATAAGGGAGCAAATGAAAAGTGCATCACGGTGAGGGGAAGGAGCGCCCCACCTTATTAGGCCAAGGTTCTTGTGGTCAGCTTCCCTTGTAATGTACCCCAATCAGCATCACATAGAAGCAGTGTTGACACATGCAGGCCACTCCCCGTGTTGGGAGGTAAGATCAGACACACCTGAAAACGGAGGCAAAAAGAAACAGGAGCAGCTGTTTTAATTTCAAGATAATTAGCAGCAGAGGTACTAAACCTGCATTTTAATCGGCGCACAACTTGGCCAGCGGTGAGTTTCTTCAGACACCTGCTGGATCACATTCTGAGCGGGGGCTCTCGTCTCTGGCCGTTCGCAAGTCAACATTTATTATGCACGAGGCTTTGCTGCGTGTCTAAAAGGTGACCTCGCAGGGTAATGGTAATGTGTGTAGACAGAGCAATTGTGCAGATGCTGAAATGTAAAAGTGCATGTACAGTATAGGCCCATATCTCCTGATGGACCGGTGCAGGTCACAGAGAAAGCAATTTCAGTATTTAGAATATCTCCATCACTACGTGACAGCATATGGAATGTCTTGGTCCTGAATGGTATCATGGCTTGTTTTTATATATATATATATATATATATATATATATATACACTGTGTATATATATATACTGTATATGTACACACACACACACACACTGATTCTCTTTACTTGACCCTAGGTTCCTGGATGGTAAACCAGTGAAGTCCTCCCAGTACGATGGTCTGGTTGAGATCGCCACCATCTGTGCCCTGTGTAATGACTCCTCCCTGGACTTCAATGAGGTCTGAACTCCTGCCTGCTCCTGACCCTACATGCTGGGTTTAAGTGGAATTGGATGATAATGGCTAATGTTTGGGCTGGGCAATAAGTCAATATTATCTCTTTATCATCGTTTGATGGGATATTGTGATATAATGCTACACATTTCTGTTGTAGTTTGATGTCACACTTTACATTACCATGCAGCTCAATGCGATGAACATCAATTGGACTATTTAACATGTGACTTTGCATATGTGAGCAGATATCTCTGTGTGTGTGTGTGTGTATGTGTATATATATATATATATATATTATATTTCCTACTATTAGCCTTTTGTTAATTGCTTCCATATTGCCCAGCCCTAGCTAACATGTATGTTCTTGCTCTCAGGCGAAGGGTGTGTACGAGAAGGTCGGTGAGGCCACGGAGACTGCTCTAACCTGTCTGGTGGAGAAGATGAATGCCTTTGACACCGACATACAGAACCTGTCGAAGATTGACAGGGCCAACGCATGCAACTCAGTGAGTTACAACAAATCCTTTTTAAGTCTGGACTTTATTTATTGTCACGGCTCCTTCTCTGTTCATTTTCTTAACCCCAGAATCGCTTCGCCACGTTCGGTAAGTGTACAGGAATGGGTCTTGGTGACATCGGTGCGGAGAGTTTCACACTGTGCATGTCACAGTATGTTACATACTGACTCGCATGGTTCAAGGACAATAAGATCTCAGTGGACAGTGCAAGACATAAGATAAATGATGCACAATAATTATTCACTCGATATACATTCAGTGCTAACCACATTCATATTTCAGCAGCATGGCATACAGTTTAGTTGTAGCTGTTGAGGCAAGTGTCCAGTAGTGCCATAGTCCAGTGTACCATAAGGAAGTTATACAGAATGAGTTGTTTTTGCTTGTGCTACTTTTTTGTCACAAATGTAAGTAAATAGAATGGAATAGAGGGACACAAAATGGCCGCCACAAAGTGGCAGCAGTAGGGCATCGTGCCATCTTGTAAAAATAAGGGCTAGACTGGCTAGCGAGAGTCAAGTTGTGAGTGTTCTGAAGCACAAACATGATTCCTGAGGCTGTAAACTGGAATTGTGTGTACAGTTTGTGGCACAGGGTTGTATGGAAATTTGAAGTAGTGCAAAGAATGTGTCTCTTTATCTGCCTCTTTGTTTTGGTACCAGGTGATCAAGCAGCTGATGAAAAAAGAGTTCACCCTGGAGTTCTCCAGAGACAGGAAGTCCATGTCGGTCTACTGCACCCCCAACAAGGCCCGCTCCTCCATGGGCAAGATGTTTATCAAGGTAGAAATACTCCTCTCCTTATCCTGTATTACTGCCCTACTAAGGTGAACGGAAGTAACTGAGAGTAGTTAAAAATGATAAAAATGTCTTCAAAGTTTGTTACCTATCATTGTACTATCATTTTGTACCAACAACAACAACATAGTTTCTCATGGCGTGTTTTGCCATACAGTAAGGCACAATGCCACAGCTCCTTCGCCATGGTTGTCATTTAATGATAATAACCTGCTATTTTATTACAATCACCTGTTGTTTGCGACCAAGATGTCTGTGATCTAATACTATGAATACCTTTGGCTGGACAGGAGATTAACGTAATCGTTATTTTTCTTAGTTTCAGTACTCATGCAGTTACTGCTGTTTTGACTTTGTATGTCAGTGTAGTTTCTATTCAGAACTTTTCAACCTTACAGCTTTTTGACTCTGTGTCAAACTTCCACCATATTCTCCATCTCCCAGGGCGCCCCAGAGGGAGTGATTGAGAGATGCACCCATGTCAGGATGGGCAACACCAAAGTTCCCCTCAGCCAAGGCATCAAGGACAAGATACTGTCTGTGATCCGTGAGTACGGGACAGGCCGTGACACCCTGCGCTGCCTGGCTCTGGCCACACGCGACAACCCGCCAAAGATGGAGGACATGTTGCTGTCCGAAACTGCCAAATTCTCTGAGTACGAGGTGAATCTTCATTTCAATGCCGGTGTAATCATCATAATCTTTAGAAAACCTTGCTCTGGTATGTTTGATCGTGAAAAGGGAGACCAGGAAAGTATTGAATGTGGCTATAAGAAACCCCAATAGTTGTGTTTTTGTTTGTCTCTGGCCAGTCTGACCTGACCTTCGTAGGCTGCGTTGGCATGCTGGACCCGCCCAGACAGGAGGTGGCGGCCTCCATCAAGCTTTGCCGTCAGGCTGGCATCCGTGTCATCATGATCACCGGGGACAACAAGGGCACAGCTGTGGCCATCTGCCGCCGAATCGGCATCCTGGCCGAGGATGACGACGTCTCCCGCATGGCTTTCACAGGACGCGAGTTTGATGACCTCAGCCCTTATGATCAGGGAGAGGCTGTGATCCACGCTCGCTGCTTTGCACGTGTCGAACCTTCCCACAAGTCTAAGATCGTCGAGTTCCTGCAGGGCTTCGATGAGATTACGGCAATGGTATGCACACCCTTGATTCCCTCTTGGCTGTGTCGCTGTATTGTTTTTGCTGTTGATTTGATGGTGTTACAGAACATTGCCTATTCCCTCATCTGAACTGGTGAGCTGTGTACCAGAGCTGATGCCCTGTTCCTCCACAGACGGGTGACGGAGTGAATGATGCCCCTGCCTTAAAGAAGGCAGAGATTGGCATCGCCATGGGCTCTGGCACTGCAGTGGCCAAGTCAGCCTCTGAGATGGTCCTTGCCGATGACAACTTCTCTTCTATTGTTGCTGCTGTTGAGGAAGGAAGGGCCATCTACAACAACATGAAGCAGTTCATCAGATACCTCATCTCCTCCAATGTGGGGGAGGTCGTCTGGTGAGTCTCCTCATGGATAGGTGGCAGCACTTTCTCATCGGTCCTCCATAGGGTACATTGTCACCAGGATGCACCGATACCACTTATTCACTTCCGATACAGTCCTAAGCGTTTAAGTAGTAACCGCGCACTGATCCAAATCCATTACTTTTTCAGAACAGCATGGATGTTGCACCATTAGTTAGTTTGGGGTCACTGGACAAAAATTATTGATATTGAATAACCTGTTCCTCCATCAGAGATCTAACATGCCTCTGTGCCAAAAATGCAGAAATCATTTCATTGAGCTGTAATTAACAAGGATTCAGTGTCCTCTGATGACATCACAAGAGGACATATTCAGACTCATTAACTGGACATGTGTGAGATGTGCAAAATAGATCAGCATTGTTTGTAGGTGAAGTGCCCCTTTTAACTTTGATTTATGGTGTCTGCCTGATATTTGATTCCAGTATCGGTGCAAAGCTTATTGTCACTAACAAAGAGTACCTCTCTGGGCAGTATCTTCCTGACTGCTGCATTGGGCTTCCCCGAGGCTCTGATCCCAGTTCAGCTGTTGTGGGTCAACCTGGTGACAGATGGTCTCCCTGCCACGGCCCTGGGCTTCAACCCTCCCGATCTGGACATCATGGACAAGCCTCCCCGCAATGCTAAGGAGCCCCTCATCTCCGGCTGGCTCTTCTTCAGATACTTGGCCATCGGAAGTAAGTTAACTGTACCTTTTTAAAGGAGGGCAACACTACAGAGCAACGTACCCAGCTAATTTAGTAAAGCCTTGGGTGAACATTGTCCGTATTACCAATTATGGCCCAATTGGAAGCTTTACTTCACTGGTTTGGTTTCTGCCTTTGGTTAAAAAAAAAAAAAGGTTACTTTATTTGTCAATTACACAAGGCAACTGAAATGTGTTCTCTGCATTTGACCCGTCCTAAGGAGCAGAGTTTTTGTTATCTCTTGGTTTTTTGGGGGGTTTTTTGAGAGAGAGAGAGAGTCAGATTTGGCTGTTAAGCATTTTGATGTACTTTGCATCATGAACTTGCTTGGTTATGTAATGTATGGTAATGAGCTCACTGTGTCTTTTTGCACCAGGCTATGTGGGTGCTGCTACTGTGGGAGCTGCTGCCTGGTGGTTTACTATCTCTGACGATGGACCACAGATCACCCTGTACCAGCTGGTGAGTCTTTGTGTGTCTGACACCACAACACCACAAAACAACATGCGTCTAATTTAGTAGAGCCTTTGGCAAACGTACAAGTGTCAGGATTACCGATTTGGAAATGCCAGTGCCGTGTAGATCTTTACGGTTTCCGAAGTTTGGATCTCAAATGCATTCTGTAGTCGCTGCGAGTGAATCTCCCAGTGTATTTCTATGGAGTCTGTGTCCGGTGTCCCGAGAAAATAGCCTTGACATGGATTTTATCCCTACCCGTCCACGAGCAGATCTCTGTGCTGGGTGCGCCGGTGTGGACAGCAGCGGCATAGGCGCTGAAGTGAAGCGGGTGCCATTTGGTGTGTGTTCTGCATCCGTTATGCCTCCAGTCTGTTTCAAGGGTTGGAAGGGATTCTGGGAGTCGATAGAGATCCATCCCCCAACTGTTTTCAGAAATATCGCCCCATTCATTTTGACACTGTGAATTGTTCTGTGCAGTGTTGCTATTTCCAATCGGTTTTACCAGACACTTATACATCTAATTTAGTAGAGCCTTGGGAAAACGTATGTTGTTTCATGGTGTCGCCTTCCTTTAAGTTCTCTGCCCACGACTGACTCCCAAGTGTCCTTTCCCTCCTGCAGAGCCACTTCCTCCAGTGCTCCCCAGACAACCCAGAGTTTGAGGGCCTGGAGTGTCACGTGTTCGAGTCCCCCTACCCTATGACCATGGCCCTGTCTGTGCTCGTCACCATCGAGATGTGCAACGCTCTTAACAGGTGAGTTCCCTCCAGAGAGAACTTGACTTCTAAGAATAATTTGTATTAAATTCATAAACATTAGGGGTGTAATGATCTCAATACAGAATAAAAAAAAAATCGAAATATTGCACGTTCTATACAGTGTATGGAAATTTTAAACTGTGTTCTCTTGCTCTCTTCCCTAAATCTGCTATGTTCTCTTCCCTAAGTCTATTGTCTATGCTATGCTATTAGCATATTGTTTTAGGCCCCTTTTTCATTGTTTATGGCTTTGAAATAAAATGTGTATTTTTCTGAGCCAAACCAAGCTGTGTGTGTGTGTGTGTGTATATATATATATATATACAGTATAATCTATAATTAGAGCTCTGTAGTATGAATACATTTGAACACATAAATTGAATCGAAAATCAAATCAAAACGTGACCTCAAAATCGATTTTCGAAATTCGTTGCGAATCTGAAAATGTTTGTATCATTACACCCCTAATAAATAAAGAAACGCACAAAAACAAAATAAAAAAATGAATGATGTGCTAGCTGTG
>OMKL01153200.1:2793-25332 GCA_900302295.1 Parasudis fraserbrunneri | reverse complement strand
GGTTCTGTTCGTCCTGACGGTAAATCTTCCCGAGACTGAATACCGTCACACCGTTTGGAATACCAACACTAAAAATAAATGGTCAGCACTTCTAGGGCTGTCCGTCGACTAAAGATATTCTTAGCTGACTAACAGTCACAGGACTTTTGACGATTCATCGATTAGTTTAACCGACAATTCTGCACAATTGGGTTTCCACTTAAAATCTAGCGCTGACCAGCGTGGCAGTTATAAAGTTTTCCGCGAATAACTAATTTCAGCGTGGAAAGAAAGCATTAAGAATTACTCATCGACTGACAAAATGTTGGTCGGCTGAGACCAAACCCAACTGACGAATAAACTAATCAACTAAGAAAGCGCAGCCCAAAATACTTCATGGACCAAGGTGGAGATGGGGCCTCTGTGCCCATTTTAACAAAAAGCTTCCCAGCCGGGATGTCCCAATCGGATCTGATCACGGCATATTTTAATCAATCAGTATCGGCTATATTAAGTCAGATCAAAATTTAATATTTTTTGGTAAATAAAACCAAGAAGGAAAGCTGTGATGTAGGCTATTTTTTTTTTTCTTTAAGCAGAGCTATTCAAGTAACAGGCATTGGATTGTTGTTTTTTTTTTGTTTGTTTTTTACTAACTTTAATATAGTGTGCACTGTGCTGCTGTATTATCCAGGAAAATACAAATTTCGGATAGGGACTCGGATAATCAATGTTCAATGACTTGGATTGGGGGCAAAAAGAAAAACTAGATCGGGACGCCCCTACTTCCCAGAGAATAAGACGTTCTGTGCGGACATTCATAATCAAGGAACTGTCTTAAAAACACAATTGCACTTTTCCAATGAACGTAGGGAAGGAACCCTGTCAAAATGAATCCAATAAATAAATACATGCTAAACTGGGAACATTGAACTCACAATGCGTCAGCTGCTCCTGCCGTGGCTCCCTGTGTGCCTTTGCCCACTTGCTCCTTCTTCTTGCCCTTCTTCTTGCCGCGGTAGTAGGACCGCTCCCGCATGGGCAACCACCTCTCCAGGTCGGGAGTGGCTTTCGGGTCGCAGTTCTTGGGCAGTTTGCCTGGAGGAGAAGCAGATATATATGTATACACTGTTTTAAAAAAATCAAACTGGAGAAAAATCACAGCACAATGAAGACCGCATGTGACCAGGACCACCATGTTCTTTGGCCGTGCAATAATAATAATAATAATAATAATAATAATGACATACCTTTCTTTTTCTTCTTCTTCTTTTTGATATCTCCTTGGCTGTGAAGACAACACAGACAGATTAAGATGCAACGTCATGCAAGTGGATGAACGGCACAAGGGGGACCTAACTGAAGGGTGCCAGATGACGTTGACCGGGATGTGGCATTTTTTCATCCTTTTTTTTCAAAATGTCTTTTTTTTTTCTTTTTCTTATCGATATACACAATGCTATGGTGGAAAACTGCTTCCAGGTTAGGGCTGTAATGGAACTTAAGAATCCACATACGTTTCCAGTGCCCCAGGACAGTTCAGTCGATATTCGTTAACACGCACCACAAAATGCAAAATCCCCCGTCTCACAGAGAGAAAAATCAATATCAGAAGACCTTGTTCACGGTAAAGAGTGTGAACCACAGACAAAGCTAGTTTTAATAACCCATTCGTTTTCCCACGCCGAAAGGAACGCCCCGCCCTTATTTGGGCAGAGGAAGGACGACACGGCGCGATAGGTCTACTGTGGCCTTACCCTTGCTCCTTCGGGAGGGTTTCGCCCCCCACTTTGGCGGCCTTCTTCCTGACGTAGTTGGCTCCGTGAGAGTTCTCCAGCTCGTCCACGTCCACGTTGAAGGACATGGTGTCCGGGGAGGGGAGGTGCTTACTGAGCCTGGGACGTGGCGCTGAGGAAACGTTAACGAGAGACATTGTCCCTACACACGAGCGCTTAAGTCATCTTATGCCCCCCCCCCAAAAAAAGGATAACGTCATGCGGTCTTTAAACGGCATCGTCTTGAGTTATTCGCTACAGTCCTAAGCTTGTGAAACAGCTCTGCCCCAACTGCCTTATTACCGGAACCTCCGTGACCAAATTAGTTTAAATGAAAGGGGTAATCATTTTGAATTGCATGTATACATAGTTATCACAAATAACCTAACAACCAAGCTCTTCTCAGATGGGGGGGGGAAAGGTTGAGACCCACTGGTCTAGATGGCCAGCAGGGCTTTCCGGATGCCTCTTCTAACGGAACTGTCTCGCTCAATATCCTGTATGCAACCCACTGCATGTTGGTCAACACAGTACTCTGTCTGCAACTGCACGTTTAAGACTTCCAATTATCGGTGTATTGCATTTCAAAGGATACGACTTGGCTTTGTCCGTGTCCACCAAAGAATAGGCGGAGATGAGTTGTGCCAACGTGTGGATGTCGTTGGTGTTTTGCCTGTGGATGAGAGAAAGAAAAAGAAAAGAAAAAGAAAAGAAAAAGTGTTACATTTCACTCCATACAATAGAATGGAGGTCTGATACTGGGAGATGGTGCCATGTAAAGGGTCCCAAATAAGGCAAGCTTGAACTTGTTTTCTGCACAGACTGTCGATTTAGAAGCCTGACAAGTTATATAGATGATGGGGAAACATGACATTTGTACTCTTTGCCATTTGCCCAGGGTTGTTATCTACATAAATAACTAAAATACACCTCCAGATTAAACAAGCCATTCAGAACTGACCTACCATCAAACTACTACTACTTCAAAAGAATCACCTTTAACCTAACATTTACCACAAGACGGTCCCTGTCTGGAGCCAGGAACACCGCTTACCCGATGTCATACTCGAGACTCTTCTATTAACATCGCAAGTCCGATGGAAAGCGATCTACAAGCGGCGCAGAAGAGGTGTTTCTATTTCATGACATTTGAAAACCCAAAATAGATTTTTTTTTTGTTGTTGCAGGGACGAAACAACGAACCAGAAACTCTCGTGGATTAACAAAGAAAAATCTCAGGCACAGAGCCTGTCCAAATGGCTGTATTACCCTTGTGTCTTTTTGATGTCACCCACCCACCTGACAGGTAATGGAGACCCAAGACCCCGCCCTACTCTGCCTCCGATTGGCTAGGGCTCGGATGTTCGCCGCTCCGAGACTCCGCCCTCCCAGTTTACCGCGTGGGAAATGCCCGAGTGAACCTCAGTCATATTAGTTACATCAATATTGTGCCGTCAGAACAGTCTTATGTTCACAGGTTAAGTCTTTAATGTTCTCTATTGCCAAGTTGACCACACTGTCGTTTTTAGTTTCCCTGCTGTCACGTGAAACTCGCATTATAAGTTGATATATCTAGTGATGTATGAACAGAACATAATAATAAAATAAATTTAAAAAAATGGCTCTATAGACTACAGGGAATTCTAAAATTGTTGAAAAGATGAGAACAACACGATGAGACCTATGAAATGGGTTCTTTGGGTTCTTTGTGGGACCTATGAAATGGGTTCTTTGGGTTCTTTGTGGGACCTATGAAATGGGTTCTTTGGGTTCTTTGTGGGACCTATGAAATGGGTTCTTTGGGTTCTTTGTGGGACCTATGAAATGGGTTCTTTGGGTTCTTTGTGGGACCTATGAAATGGGTTCTTTCACTCACTTCCACAGCTGCTCCAGGTCACTGATGGCTTCTTTTTTCCTCCCGTACTTCAGCTTGAAGTCGGCGGCCTCTCGTACCAGGGCCAGGTGGGAAGCGGATCCAGGCTAGTGTGGAGAAGGGAGCACATTTGTTAACCACCGTGGAAACGCAGCTGCTCGTGTTAAAAATGTTTTTTTTTTGTTGTTTTTTTTTTAAAGGTGCGCGACGGAGTTGGGAGGAGAGAGAAACGGGGGAAACCCGACAGAAGTTCAAAGAAAAGGAAATTCTATGGTGTTATAACTGAATAAACTAACTTTTGGAAAAAATGTTGGGGGGAAAAAAACGAATTGTGTCCCTGGAACACGGTTTGAAGCTGGAACGCTACCTGGAAAGTTACGGTTTTGCTGGCGTTTACAATGGCAGGGCCCACGGTTTATTCAAAGAAGTGTCTTCTAGGCTTGCGGTTTGGTTCACAGTGGCTCAAAATGATTTGGTTCTGAATTATGATGACTGGAGAGATGGCGATACAGATAGATTCTAAGCATTATCGGTGCATGTATAGAAAATGTGTTTTGTAAATGAATTACAGGCTCTGCAAATGTAAACAGGCCCCCACCCGAAACTGCGTAGTGCTCCTTTAAAAAAAAAAGGGAAACTCTATCCTCAAATAGAATTCACATGTTATTTCCATAATATCATACAACTCAGTTTAGATTTGGGAATATGAAAACAACCAAGCCCCTGGAGCTTTTGTCAATTCATCGTCGGTGAACAGACTCCAAAAAGTGTATCACTTGTTGACATCACAAATTCTAGTCTCGATGCCAGCTTAGGGAGATCGTTGTCGGCGCTTAAAGAGATGGATTTGATCTAGTAAATGTTCATTAAAAAAAGAAAACATCGACACACAAACCTGTTCAGCTTGGTAGTACTGAATGGCTTGGCTGAAGACGTCGATGGCACTGTCAATGTCCTCCTCGTGGCTGTACATGGTCACCAGAGCCGACACCTGAGGAGCCATTTCGTGGTTAGCTGGACAGCAGTGATGTCAGCGGGGTAGATTTAAAGGTCATTTCACCTTTAAATCTTTAAATTATTATTATTTTTTTTTACCCCTAGTCCCATTTCTTACTTACCAATGATGTCCATCAGTTAGAGTCCTTTCTCAGCACAGTCTTAAGACTGGTCTTCATACTTGGATACCCGCAGCTCCGGCTAGTTAGCCACAAAGACCAATGTAAAGTCTATGGGGCCAAGCTTCAGTCTGTACAAGCCCTTGAATGAACGCCGAAACCTACTTCGGGTGCACTGTGGAGTAGGGTTTCTGCGTTTATTTCAGGGCTTGTACAGACCGGAGCGTGGCCCCATTGACTTTGCATTGGTTTTGTGGCTAACAAACCGGAGCTGCGGGTATCCCGGTATGAAGAACAGCACGGACCGCAAGCACGCTTGCCGATCGACAACATCATTGGCTTGTAGGAAATAGGAATACCCTTTAATATATCAGTAAGTAGCCAAGTGTAATGCCGACTCACCATTCCTTGCTTGTACTTCAAATCTTCAATTGACCTCAAAATGTCACAGGCTTTTGTCACGTGACCTGAGGGGCCGAAAACAAGCTCTTATTGCAAAAGACCAGGGAAAACAAGATGCCCAAAGCAGCAGTTAAAGGACCAGTGTGTGTTATTTTGGGGGATCTATCGGCAGAAACATAATATTCATAATTATGTTTTCATTAGTGTATAATCACCTGAAGCTAAGAATTGTTGTGTTTTCGTTAGCTTAGAATGAGCCCCTTCATATCTACATAGGAGCGGGTCCTCGTCCGCGGAGCGCGCCATGTTGCTACGGTAGCCGAGCAACTAGAAACGTCAACGTTACGAAACCAAATGGTCAAAACAACAGAGAGAATACACTACTGGAATTATATACTCATGATTACCTGGCGCGGATTGTTTTTAAACGCCGTAGTATTCCCGTTTTAGACGTTTGGTTCATGCTTCAATGAAAACAAAAGATGGCGGTGAATGCCGCGATGACCAACGAGAATGAGAACAGTTGGTTGCAATCTACAACCTCACCACTAGATGCCGCTAAATAATACACACTGGTCCTTTAAAAAGGACCATACTGGTCGAAATATGAGTTTTAGCCCGTTTACTAATCAGCACACATCTTTTACATTACCTCTGACCATTTTCCTGTACATTACTTTTTTTTTTACATTATAGTGATAAACCATAGGATTATACAGGAGAAACCTACCAAAAAGTATCTCCTGGTCATGCTAACAAATTGGTAGCTACTTAGAAAACATGTTTCTCTCTGCGCGTGCATTTCCTTGTTTATCTTCATGGACTCGCCGCTTTCCATAGCGACAAATTTAACATAGGTTCACCACCATATCGATATGGTCCTTCAAAAAAGGGACATTTTGACAATTCAGTTATTCACATGTTATAGGACCGCTCAGTCGATATTTGCGAACATGCACCAACCACTCTCTCCTAAAAACTAGAAATCGGAGATAGAACCTTCAAATTCGTGAGGTCACCTGGATGCAGATTTTGAAGCGGCTCCGCGGACAACGAACGAGGCAATGACTTTGCACAGCTATAAAAAGGTTGACCTCTCACACCAAAAAGTGTTCACGCAAAAAACATGTTCAGATACTGACCCGACATGCCCTGGGACACAGGAATAACCTGCGCGACATCTTAAAATGGGCGGCGTTACCCCTATACGTCCACAGAGTCGATACGCGTTCTTCATACTACATCTCCTAGACCCGATATGAAATTGTATGAATGTGCACACGTTTGCAGTATATATATATATATGGATATATTATATATACATTCAGATATATATATTCAGAATGGTACCTTTGCGTGCTTGGTATATGACGCCATGTGAAGTGAGGAAACAAGAGAACAAGCCAATACCTTGAGTCAAGTACAGCTGTGCCATCGTCAGCTTGATGCCAGACGCGCTCTCCGGATGCTGATCTGAGAATTGCTGAAAAAAAAAAAAAAAAGATGTCATGAGAAAGAATTAAGTTGCCTACAGATGATCAGCATTCTGCGCATTGCTCTCTGCGAGGTAGGGGGCAGGTATGACATCTAGTTGATCGTCATCATGGAGGTGCATAAGCTGCTAGCAGGAGGCTATCATGCAGTACTATTTCCCATGTAATGAAGCACTTTTCCTGCCGGGTAATGTAGGGTAGGGTAGATTAGGTTCGCCTTAAGGAATACAGTACCGGAAGAGCTATTGTCCTTCTATTTTCACTCAATTGATCATTCTGTAAGTTTGATAAAATGGACAAAATAGTAAATGTAAAAATGTAAAGAGGCCTTATGTAAGAGACAATAGATTAATATATTTATACAATTCAGTACAATGAAAATCTTGTTTTTCAGTCTCATTGCATTTTTTTTTTCTTACAGAAGGTATGTTGATGTAACATTACCCAAAATGTTAGAACTGTTGTTGTTGTGAAAATGATGACTAAAGCCCTTTGACCTCTATCCCTTTGGACTCTTACCGATCAACATCATCACTGGTGCCAAAAATCAGAGCTACCCCCTTCATTTTTCGGGAGAATTTCCCCGACACTAAAACTGGATGCCAAGTCACGTGCAAACATGTCCGAAATCAAAGCAAAACAAACGCGACTTTTCGGCATTTCTGACACGCGAGAGATGAAAGATCTCCCTAAATGGTGATTCAAGAGGATACCTCAATCCTGTTCACCCAGAGACCCCCTAACTAACGGTCTTAAGTCTAAAAGCAATGGATCTCATCTCTGTGTTGTCCGCCACTCGAAGTATGATCGGTTCGGATCTGGTCACGGGGGCCCAGTCGGTCCAGCTAACCTGCAGCAGTTCTATGGCCTTGGCGTGCTGCTTTTCTCTGCACAGCTGGGCCACCTGGATGAGCACTGGCCGCGGGTGGCCCGGGTTCTGAGACTGGAGACTGGACGACAGCTTTCGGCACTGGTCCGCCTGTTGGGGAGCGGGAGCGTGCGCACACACACACACACACACACACACACACACACACAAACCCTTCCCCATCTCCCAGGATGACAGACAGTGGGAAGGCCCTGGAGGGTCAGGAGACCCCTGGGTACCTCAGTGCCACAGATGCAGTATACAGGTCAACATGGTGGAACTTGTTCAGCCTTAAGGCATGTCCACTGCAGCTAGTTAAAGAGAACCAGAATGAAGGATAACATAAAGACATATTGCTTTATTCAAAAGCAAAAGCAGCGATGGGACATAAAAGGGCTTCTACTGGTATATCTCTTATGTCACTTTCACTTTGCAAGAGCAGCAGCACCACTCAGTTCTGCAGTATCAAACAGTTTTAACAATGGCATATCCATACATTGTTATCCCAGAAATATTGCACATTATACAACATTTAGTTCCAAACACGCGTCGTGATTGGACGAGAGACATTCCGTGAGTGCTTCTGCCTGCCACACTCCTACGCAGATCTGCGCCTCCACGCCTGTACATCATACACAGGCAGACCCAGCTCTGGCCAAAGTGTCTTAGAATTGTAAACATGCACTGACTTCTGCGACCAAATTAGTTTGAGAGAAAATGCTGCAATAACTTTTAATTGCATGTATACATAGTATCATAAACAACCAAATCTCAGGCTTGTCTGAAACATTCATGAAGTTATGAAGTGTTATCGTTATCGGAAAGGTAAACAGATGTTTTCTGCGTAAGGAAACCATACCTTTATGGCTGCGTCATTTCCACGGACATACACACAGTGAATACACATGGCTGCACAGACGCTGTGAAGTTAAATTATTTAACTTAGAGGGAACAATTTATACAAGATTATTTATTCAATATGTTAAGGGAAATAATATGAGTACAAGTGACACTTGTCAGTTAACTTCCTCTTTGGGCATAGATAGATGTTTCACAGTGGAATGTCATCCAACTCTCTGCATAGGAGTGTGTGTGACCACAGTATTGGAATTGGTACCCTCCATTGCTTAGCAATGGGGAATTAGGCAATTTTTTGTTGACTAAAATTAGATTTGAAATTATTGTTTAAAAAAAAAAAAAAAAGGTTGAAAACAATAATATAACATCATGCTGGTCATGCTCTGTATTTCTTTATTGGCATTTGTGTGCTGATCTACAGAACTCTGCCTGTGGACTTGTTCCTACGACCGCATCACAACGGAGCCAATAACCAACATTTAGCACTCCCTCTCTTATTATTGCTTAAATATGGAGCGTGCTTCTACCATTGCTGTAGTACATTTGTTTTTTTAGTTTTTTTAATTTTATTTTCTTATCGCATAGCGTTATTATGCTAGTGAACAGGCATTCAATCGGTATAGAATGAAATGCTTCAGATCCAAAGACTACTATGTTTTATTCACTCTTGATCAAGTTCAGGCTACACTCTATGGCATATGGAATGCTGATATAAATGCTAAACAGATGAAACTACACAAGCTATCCATATGTTAATGCTGTGTTGCCAGGGGCCTTTTCTTTTTCTTTGACTTGGCTCACCCCTCTCACCAACCTCTTCAAGGTTTACCGTTGACTACAGTACTGCCTGTTTTGAATTTGTGGGCAGCATGTTTTGACATCTTTCAGGATTTTTCCTGGCTCAAAATCAGGCGGAGGTGGTACCTCATAGTTTTAACATAATTTGTGTGCGCACGCCTTCTTCTGGCCCTTGCTCAACCCAGTTGTTGTAGTCAGTGAACTGTTAACTTGATAAAATAGCCCACATAAAGGTATTCAAAATGATCTTCAATACATATCTTCAATCCAATATATTGTCACTTTTATACAAATATCCATGAAAACAAAAGATATATTAATAAATATGAGTAAATAGCCTAAATAAAATAGGGCCAACTTTTAATCTACATTATAATTTGTAGATTTTAGCTTCCATTCCTGTCACCCTTGCATAGAACTGTTGGGTAGACACCTACAGTATGTGTCCAGCAACACCCTCCATGACATTATCTCCTTAGCAGCAGAAATACTGTCTCTCTACTCCACAGATGTACCTCTCTGACCTGTTACATTGACCGCATCTTGTTCATTTTTAGAATCATGGCTTTGGCTTAACAACCATTTACGATGATCTGATGTTTATAACAATTACTGTTAGTGTTTTCTCCTATTCACCTGTCCTGCTGCTTTCCCTGCCATGTCATTCTCTTTCTAAAGTAGACTTTTATCTAGCCAGCCATGATAAACTCTGCAAGGTTTAAAATATTTGAGTAATGTGTGTTAATGATAAACGTTTGGTTGTTCTCCTGCATGCCCATTACACTGCCCAGCGTTAGCTAGCATACCTTCAGAGCCATGAGTCTGGGTTTAGATTTTGGGTTAATATCTCCGTGGCGATAATCTATAGCAAATCTTCTTTAGCATTAGTGCCAGTCTTAACCCTGGATACAAGAAATTCCATCAATTGCTTTGTTGGGTACAGCAACACTTGCTAATGTTACTTCCATTTCTACTTCCATTTCTACTTCTTCTTTGTTCTCTGGTTGGGCTACAGACTCACATAGGTCTCTCCAAGTGCCACTCTAGTTTAAGAGAGCATTGTCCTTGTCTTCTTCCATAGAAACCCTTCTAATTTATCTATAATGCAATCTACAATAATACACTTTTATGATGGTCTTTTCAAATTAGCAAGTGAAAGATGGAAATGGCACAGCAGGAGAGAATTGATTGAAGATAGGGGTTTTGCTCAGTGGTAAACACTGTAAAGTAGGGAGAAGATATTAACAACACACACTTTTGATATTGTGTAATGTTTTCACCGTTCGAAAACACATTAGTGTAAACGTAGCCTTAATTTATTACTTAATAATAATCATATGTGGGGGCCACTGGCTCAACTTACCTCACCCCCATCATTTTAACAAACTTGAAGGCTATCATCCAGCAGATTCGAGCTAACAGTATGAGATGCTAACACATGTGCATGCTAACACACATGTGAGATTTTTTCAAACATGTCTGTAATTGCTCATACACAAGAATCATGACTCCTTGACCATAAAAAAATCTATTGCAATGGTGAAAAAGCTTCTTTTTTTTTTTTACTTAAATGTACTTAACACTTCCATATTCCTCTCCATCACAGGGTAATGGATGACTCTTCAAACGTGTGGTCACATGACCAATTTTGTCTTTGGTTTCCTAGTAACAAAGGGTGGCTTAAGTAACTCTTAACCCTTTTCTAAGGATAGAATTATATTATCAATAGCGGAAATGATGTTGCAATGATGTTTTTTTTTAAGTCATTTTTGTGTAATCCTGCTGACAGACAGACAGACAGACAGACAAAGGTGAAAACATTACCTTCCTTCCCTGTGGGGATGGACACTGTCTCGGGGAGGTAAAAATGATTACAATGTAACACTTTTCTCAACATTATGAACAGGCATTACATTATGAGTCGTTATTACATTATGAGTTGCTACATTAGGTTCATAATGTAACACATTATTACATTATTACATTATGAGCAAAGCAGTTATTATGTTATGTGCTCATGGTTTTATTACATTATGAGCCGATTATTACATTATGAGCCGTTATTACGTTATGAGTTACTACAAACCCTGTCTTTGTTTTAATAATCTCGTCTAGCTGTGTTTTTACCTTTTGCTCAGAGATAACAATGGTATTAACATTGCTGCGTCGAACCTCAAAAAAATCTAATGTGGTCAAATATTTAAAAAGATTGAACAGTATTACCTGAATATATTCTCATGGGAAAACTTGCAGTATTCCTCTGGATATGATTTGTGGGCATATTTAAAGTTGTCTAGTTTCTTTTATCTGTCAAATTCCTTGCTTCAAATCAATGTCATGAGAAAGCCTTTTCTCTTATTCCTTGGGGCAGCCTGACAGCATCTTAGT
The DNA here is from genome assembly GCA_900302295.1 of Parasudis fraserbrunneri. Classification (NCBI taxonomy): domain Eukaryota; kingdom Metazoa; phylum Chordata; class Actinopteri; order Aulopiformes; family Chlorophthalmidae; genus Parasudis; species Parasudis fraserbrunneri. Next base: position 13,783 of record OMKL01153200.1, on the reverse strand, counting down.
GTCAGGATTTCAACAGTCGCTGGCTTCACCATTTCTTGACGGCTTAAATTCTTCCACTTCGTTACCATACAATGACAGGAATGTTCTCCTGTCCTTATACCCCATGCTGCTCTCTTTCTCTTCCCCTTTCTTACTAGGTTATGCCGATCCGCATCCTGCATACATTCATTATGCCCAGTGGCTTTCGACGGGCAAAATGAGGCATGTCACAAAATGTTGAGTCACTTCCAGTTTTCAACGTGTCTTTTCATCCAGTCCCCATTACAGACTGGAGAGTGTTGAAGTTTCTGCTGTCATGGAGAAATGACATGGCAGGATTTGGAAGGATGGCAGGCGTGGAAGCATTATATGATTAAAGTCTTTACTGAAGCTGTCACGCCTATCCAAGGACTGGAGTCTTAATACAGCCTCTCTCCCTGTTAGTATTGTGTTCACACATGGGGACATGCAGGCGCAGTGACTGTAAACTGTAAACAGCCACTGACCAGTGATACTGAAGCTAAAGCTTCACTTGGATTTACTTGACCATATAAACTGTAGGTTTATGCACATAGGTTCTTGAAGAATTTGTACTTTGTACTTGTAATTTCTACTTGTAGACTAAAGTTGGTTTTTTTTCTTTCTTTTTTTTTTTTTTTTTTAGAACTTCCTTAGCCCATCATATATTGACATACAGATCTGTTTCACTCATTATTTCCAAACATTGCAAATGTATCAAAATAAAAACATTTACAGCCTCAAAAGTCAGGTAAAACTCTAATCACAGATTGTTCCTTTAAAGGGGAAAAATAATGGAAATGGTTTTTGCCTAGTCTGTGGATTTGACAGTTATTTAGGCACTGGAGGAAAATGACATATGTACTCCTTTTCATTTGGCCAGGGTTCAGATTAACAAGCCTAAACCAGCTGTTCAGAATTGCTTCCCCTCGATGATGTCACATTGGGATGAATTAGCTTTGATTAATCAATTAGCTGTGATTTTTGGAGCCAGGAACACTGTTTATCTAATGCACTGCCCAGTTTGTAAAGGTGTTTTACTCTTGGGTGTGGGGTAGCCAGGCAGGAAATGAAATAATCAATTGAAGAATTAATTAAAAATTTGGTGACTGCTACACCCACCAAAAACAATGTGTTCAATACAAAGTAGGATAGAAGTGCTTGGAAATAAATAATTAAAATGAGATTTAATCTAGTTTATTTGCTAAAAAAAACCCAGTAACAAACATGTTCCACAGTTTCAAGGAAGCCTTATAAAATTGTTGAAAAGCTACATAATATGTCCCCTTTAAAGGATAATGTATATGCTTTATAATGTATATAAAGGACAACTAATTCTCTATTTCTTGCATTATACTGAGTGAGTTGAGTTTTCTGAACACTCAACTTGGCTGCATCTCTCCCGGTTACAAGTCAATCCAATGGGGCAACCATGCAAAATACAACATATTTTTACTCTTGCATCATTGCCCCATTGAATTGCATTGCAGCCAGGAGAGTTGCAGCCAGCTCGAGTGCCCAGAAAAACACAACTCGCTCATCCGTGGTCCGATCGACAAGGATTTGGTCTGAAACTCTGAATGGATCAGTATGAGGTCCTAGGTTGAAAATAACTGCCATTATTCTTTTGAAGTGATTATACTATACTGCTCTTTTCTCCCCTTAGTTCAGCTCCAGCCATCTCTCTGGCTATCATTAAGACCTCAGAACCTCCTCAAACCTATTATCCACTCCTCTCCCCCTGCCCTGTGCCTGCATTAGACATTTTGATACGGCAAGCATAACATTCTGAATATGGCCTACAAAGTGAAATGTCATGCGGTGCCCATATTCCTTCGCAGGTGTAGCGAGCAGAGAGTGTGAGCCTCCCTGCAGTTCCAAGACTAATTGGCTGGATCTGTAGTTTGCACAGTCCTGTCCTGTGGCTGTTCTCCAGTGCCCATTCACACACACCCTCACCCCCTACCCCCACCACACTGCAGGTGTAGTGTGAAAGCCATTTGTTTCGAAGCAGGAACCAAAGCACTTTCCAGCCCTGTGACAGACCATTTTGTCTGCTGAGGCAGATTGTCCCCATTGAGCTAAACAGGTATAACTCAACAGTCTAACTCAAACTGCTAATAGTCGTCCATTAGAGAAACTTCAAACTGAACCCGAAATGAGTGTTTCTGTCTTGGCAGAACGGCCACCCATTGTTCCCAGGTTGCGCTAGTGATAAGTGGACAATTAGTGGTTTCGACTAAGCTTCAGTGGGGGTCATGAATCATGCAGCCGCACTCATGGCATGCCGATGCAACTTGGACATTGGAAAATTAACCCCATATGAAGCTACTTTAACGGTGGTGCTTCCTTTGTGCACATTAGCTTTTCAGTAGCCTCCCTCCAGGGAAGAGACATAAATAGGTCTTTACCCAGCAGTAAAAAGAAGGCTGTTAAGTGGTGCCCTGTTCTTATGCCATGGTTAATGACTGACCTTTTCAAACGCTGTTCAGGGATATTCCAGAGGAATGATTCTACCATACTGATAACCTGCAAGCCGACCTTGACTGTTGGTAAACACTGGACTTGTTTGTGGCCCTCTGCAATAGCATGTTCTGGATGTGGTTGGGATCTGACTTTCCTTTTAAGGCTCCCCAGATATATCTAGTGTCTGGCACCCATACCCTGCTTACCTCACCCACGACTGGAGAATAGTAGTACAGGACTTAACGAGAATGAGGAGTTCTAAATGTTAAAGCACCACTGTTGGGACACCACCTGTCTCCAGTGTGCCCCGGTAGTTATCTTGCATCACTACTCCTTCATCTCTGCCCGCTGAGATGTCATCAGCATAGCACTGGGATGGCCCTGCATACGGTATGGAGATGAGGCCCTCTCTTGTTGTTGCCTGACTGCTCCTGACCCCTCCCCAAATCAAACACACAACTAGTGGGAGCTCTACAGAGTGCAATCAACCCAAAGGATGTTCGTCTGGCATCTCACAAATAAATAAAGGGCTCAAATGTTAGGCTTTGTATAAATTAACATTAATGACTTCATTATGTTCCTGAGAACTGCTCCCACAGTCACCCATCCATTAGCTAGTGGAGTCAGACACTTAACTGAAGTTCCTGTTTTATGAAGAAGCCGGTTTGACAAGTTCCACAACCGAACACCTGGCCCCGTTCAGAGGAGACGTATGATTGATGAATGTTATTTGCCAACAACTGGGTCAACTTTATTAACTTGTCTTGAACTAACATAGTATCTTTTCAGAAGGAGTGTGCTGTAAAAGTTGCCATGTAAGCCTCGTGTTCTGTGTGGGGTATCAATGTGTGTGTATGTGTGTGTGTATGTGTGTGCGCACTGTTTCAAAGCCTGAAGCATAAGTAGCCTAAGGCATTGTGTTGCCCGAGGACATTGCAGATGAGGATTTGATATTTGTTTTAAACAAGTGAGCTCTCACTTTATAGGTGCTTGTGAGAGTGTGCAGTTGTGGAGTGTGCAACATTATACTCAGGGATGCTTCAGGAGTGTATATTGACTCAAAACAATTGAAGGGGAAGAAATATTGTCATTGTTCAAAGCAAATATTTTATGCTATTGTGCCCCTAAAAATGGCAAAAAAAAGAGTATCTCTGTATTGACTGTCTAAAGCCAGTCTATAATTGTGTAGGTTAAATTACTTGCCATTGTTTGACACACATAGTATTGTAACAGCTACAATAATTTATAGGGGCAGTTCACACCAAATAAAAAAAATATATATTGTTTTGGTGTGATTAACCTAGTTTTGGAGATATCTGTCATAGAGATATCCGCTGTCACTCCAATACAATGGAACTGAATGGCACTCGGCTTGTGGTGCTCAAATCACCCCAAAAAATAAAACTGAAAAATTCTAAAACAACATCTCTTTCCAGAAACCATGACCCGGTTACGCAAGATAATCCACAGACCTTGTTGTGAGCAGTTTCATGTAGGAACTATTTGCTATTGAACTATTTAACTACACCCCCCATAATAATGAATTGTGTAGTGTTAGCCAGCTAGTGTTATATTAGGCTTTTCGTGCGTGATGGTTTTGCAGTTCTTGACAGGAGACAAACCTCAAGTGTTGCAGTCAAGCATGATGATCCTAACTTGTTAATCAGTGTCAGCATTTCGATGACACAAACCTCAGCATTGTGCACATAAAGTTGCCTTTATGCACCGATGCATCCACTTGATTTAGGTTTTCAAATGGCCATTTCCAGGTTGTAAGAAAGTGCGGAGAAGCATTATGGACAAGTGTTTGCTGCTTGTGTGATACTTTATCACCACCCTGTGGCGTTCTAAGAACGAGCAGGCAAAATGCACATGAGCGAACCAACCAACCAACCAACCAACCAACCCACGAACCAACCAACCAATCCACAGAATGCAGTGCCTATTGAGGTGTGAGTGGAAATAATTTTGAGACTTGTTTCAGAAACTTATAGTGGGTCTTTTTTTCTCCAGGAAAAATTTTAAAGCTGCAATGATTATTTTCTGACCACTAGAGGGCAGCAAGGAGCCATTGTAAACAAGCCAGTGCCCATGAAAGCCTTGTCTTGTTTTGCCAATGTGATCATTGTAAACACATCACATATAAACACAACATTGCCTTACTGGCATAATATTGTTGTAACGAAGAGATTCGCTGAAAAAAATGATAATCTTTATGCATGGATTACTAGATTTCAACTACAATACATACAACTTTCTCTTGGGCATTTCCTGGTTGTTAAATAATGTGATAATGGACTATAGAGAACATTACATACTTCACCTACAAACATAATACTTTTCTGACAGCACAATATTGATGTTATTAAGATATTTTCTGGAGGAAAAAAAAACCTGTTAAATGCATAGGTTTATAAAATAGGTGGAACTTAAAGGTAGAATCTGTAATGTTGTCAAACAGCAACCGCTAGGTAAAAGATGACAACATGGTACTGTGCTTTGTTTAAATTTTTTATTTTTGTCTGATGTTTAGGTTGGATTTCAGTGGGTATAGGGGAGGGGTTGCTACTGCTGACCACACCTCAGGTCTACCAAGAGAGGTTCACAGTGTAATAAGTTACTAAATTCTAACCCATACGTCAGGCCAAAACTAAAATATAAACAAAGTGCGATACCAAGCCGGACTCTTTTGCCTAGAGGTTGCTATTTGACAGCATTACAGATTATAGCTTTAAGCACAGGCCAGGTTTGACAAAGAAAATAAATGATGGAATAACAACAGACTGGCTGCTGGTAGCACAGGGTTGACTGAGTAGGACACTATGGCTCAATGAGACCTTCTGACAGCAGGTGGTCATAAGAAGTTTTGAAAATGTGAAAAATACTGTCAGAAATGTGTTTTCTTTTGCAGCTTTTAGCATGGTGCTTTTAATTGTCCAAATAATTTTGCTGTCTGCAGCAGCCTACCATTGTTTTTATTCTATCTTTCTACAAGAGAAATATGTCAGTTTCAAACAAGCAATTTGTAAACAGTTAGTGCTATAGCTTTTCAATTGTGTTTATTTGACAATAATTGTACATAAAAACATGTATGAAAAAAAACATGGTATACTGTATGTTGTTGAGGATAATACAGTCAATGGTGATCAGTCATCTTCATCACATCTTGATGATGAGACTGAAGAGAAAGGGTTCTTAAACTTTTTAAGCTCAGTACTTCTAATAGCATTCTCACCATGTGAGAGCACCAGATCAGACTGTTAACCAAAGAAACACCTTGTGAGAGAGAGAAGGGATGACGTGCAACATTTAGCCATCAGCCATGAGCCATATTCAAACAATATCATCATAAGCACTGTCGGCGCCTGGTTCCGCAGATCCACTGGAGCGCTGCTATCCAACTGTACTTCTCAGAGTTGAATCAGCAGCCAACCCTTCCTCGCCCTCTCAGCCCCATCTAGAGGCTGTGTCCTGTCACACGGACCCCGGGGACCGGGCAAGTAGCCTTATCGATCCGGGCCATGGGCTTACACAAACCTGCCTCTTCCCAGGTCTCATTTTAATGTGGTCTTTGTACGTTCTGCCCCACCAGGTTGTCATTTGGTCTCCTGTCTCTTTGTGGGAGCTGTAGAAGTGGAGTTAGTTAATGATATGACCACAGTGTGAAGATTAGAACTCAATTATCTGCCTGGGCCATGGACCTGGGTTCTGGCCCAACATATTAATCATATGTCTGGATAGAGGGAGTAGTGCGCTGCCTGGAAACGAGGGCTTATTCACATGATAAAGACTGCAGTGTTTGGGGGCGGGGGGCTGATTTATAGAGGAATACTTGGGCTTAGAGTTGTCATTCTTTTAGACTTTTAGGTGTGTATATATTTTCAGCATGGCATAATTTGTATTCCATTGCAAAAAAAAAGAAATACAAAACATTGATAAATCTCAGTGTTCCCTTGTGATTAGAATTTCCATATTGAGTTACCTTATGTCTGTTGGAGATGAAGTGTAGTAATTCAATAGGCCTACAGTCTTGTCCTTGACAGTTTGGGCTCTGAAGATTGAAAGTGTTCAATTATCCATGCTGCATGTTGCAAAAATGTTCCCTTAAAAGCTGTCGTAGCTGATTGAGCCCTGTAGTGTCACTATGAAGTGCTGTGTTAATATTTAAATCAGACAATTGTCCCCCAGGCTCCTCATTTTGTTCACTTAACGTGATGAATGTGTGCTTTTGAAATGAGAGGCGATCTCGTTACAGGTAAACTGCACGGTTAGGTGACAGTGTGAGTGAAAAGCGCCATTATGCACGTGATCCTCAAAAAGTTCTAGCTTGGAGGTCAAATGCTCGGAGTCACTCACTGGCAAAGGTGTTGAGTGGTTCTGCTGGCGATCACTATGAACGTTCATCCTCAAGGCTAAGGACACTGAGAGATAGCCCAGTCCATATTCTGATGTTTGATGTTTATGATGGATATTAACTTATTCAGACGATAGCTTCACAATCAACTGTCAAACTTTCTTCAACCCTCTAGGTCAGTGGTTCTCAACATGTGGTCTGTGGACCCCCAGGGGTTGTTGTGACAGGGGTCTAGTGGGTCCCCAATAAAGCACATTTGCACAAATAGTTTGATTTCAGTATTTCAATCATTTAGCCCACTGAATATACTGAGTGACTATTATGGTATGTACTCTTTGATATAGACTACACAGTGATTTCTGTGTCATATATGTATGTACAGTATATGAAAAGCTGTTCTATATCTTCCCAACGTTGTTGAAATGTGTGTTTTCTATATATTTTCATGCCCATATATATTGCTACAATAATTGCCTACTGGTATATTCTGTAGTATCATTCACATTATGTTTTTTATTAGAATGTTATTAAATATGATAGTATTAAGAGTAACATTAAATTCACAAAAGGCTGGCCACACACAAGGAGGCTGAAATGCTAACGTAAAAAAAAGCCATCTTTTTAACAAGAGAGAATTTTTGTAACTTTCCCTGTTGTATTATTATACCAGGAGTTGCAGGGATGTGCGCAGCTCATTTTGTGTTTCTTTTATTCATGTTTGCAACTCAGAGGCTGCAAATCAACATCAGTGCCATGTCATTTGGAAAACTTTTCTCTCTCAACCAAAGGCCAGTCTTCTTAGCACCCTGCAGTGATAGTGCTGTCTAATAGAGGGGTATATCACCAGAACACTTCTGCCGTCCCTGCAAGGCACAGACCAGGTAACGCTTTTGATGTGTCTCTCTTTTGAGAGAGAAGACAAGAGTTGGTGATACAGTAGTAATGACATAGCCTGCAGTCTACTGCAGATGCTGATTGAGAAGTCTATTTTGGCTGGTGGAGCTCTGCCAGTGGGAGAGTGTACTCCTAGAGGAGGTCACTGTGATCTTTGACACACACCTCCTACCCAACTCTCACCTCTCTGCCAGGAGTCACAGAGGGAGGCCCACTTTGACATAACAGTTTTGCTGTTGGAAAGTAATGGATTACAATTGCAGTAATCTGATTGTATACTGTATAAATATAATATAATTTGTGATGTAGCTTGTTATCTGTACTGTACAGGCCACAGATCATATACTGTATTATGCTGATGACAGTGGTAACTGATTACATGTGATGGGCATACAGTCATTTCATTACATGAATGTATAGTAACTGTAGGCTAATTTGTAGGGGAGCCTGAGGATGGTTGTAACACGTTTTGCTTTTTGCTTAACTACATGAAAACTCTTTACGGTACACATCTGATTTTTCTATATATGGTTCTTATGTCAGTCTACCAACAAATGTGCACAGTTTATATTTTGTATAATTTCTTTGTAAAGACGAGGAGCGCATTTGTTACAATTGTCCCCCTGCAGGGGACAGTGCCCAGGGACAGTTGTAACACTTAAAACCAGATGTAAATCTAAATATTTTAGTTAAAAGCTTATATTGATAGCTTATAGAGCTAATTTGTTAGGTGATGAACAAACCTATAACAAACCTACAATAAAATTACAACTACTATATTGTATTGCACAATTTACTGTTTTTTTTATAAAGTGTTTTTTTTTAAACTAATCAGACTTGGCTGAGGACTGGCTCGGCATAGCTGCATGCATTTTCACCATGAGTACAGTGGTAACACTGTGTTGCAGCTATCCCCAGATGGGCATCTGACACTTCCACCTGAATATCTCAAAAAGCTAACATCTTGACCCATAGAAAAAATATATATAATCTTTTAGAAGACAGATAAATTATAACAACAATCTAAGTTTAATTTTATGGTCACGTAAGCACAAGGATCTATCCAAAAGACAATGGGCCCCATGCAAGAACTGCGTGTACGCACAGATATGATCTTAAATCATACAAACAGTTTAAGCAATTTTGTGGCATTCACCAATTTTCTCTTATTTTGGATGTGTTCATTGGTACGATCAAAATGTAAGAGTGCAGCAGACCTGTCATACCGAGATATGCACAACAGTCCCGCTGCTCAAACACACTTTTATGAAGGTGTAGCGATTGATAATGTGATTGCGGTTTAGATTCAAAACAAAAAAGAAGGGAGAACCCGTAAATGTGTTGGGAATAAGCCCCTTTTGTAGGTTACATTATTAGGTAGCCTATACCTTTGGGAATAAGGTACAAAAAGATGCTTAATTTTAGAATATATTGCCATCAGAGATGCGAGTGGAGCTGTAGGTCGGCTTTGATGACTTTAAAAAGACCTAACCTCTTGTTGCCTAATGGCAGTTCTTCAGTCCATTTCATAGATGTCTCTTGTGTTACAGAATCATGTCGAACCATTTTTTTCTTTATTTCAATTAAAATATAGCGACAGCGAAATTCTTTTGCCACTCATGTAGTTTTGCCAGTCCTTTGATGTCACTGTTGATGCTCTGGGAAATGATATTCCTCTCTTTGGTCAGCTCAGACAGCAGCACTTGTAAAGTTCTTACTTCCTTTCTTCCTTCGCTCCCTTTCAGATGGCATTTTTGGAGATGGAATTATGTGGGCTGTCAAGTGAAATTCTTCTTCTGTCTGTTTGCTAATTTGCTAATAGTAAATGCACGGCGACACACATTAAATTTAAGAACAGCTGGCATTTGTACGGGCCTAAGAACAATTTGGGGGGTTAATAACACTTCATGAATCAGACGCTGACTTTTCTCAAGAGGTATTTAAATTTAGGAGAATGTCCATGCATGAGCCCCAATGTATGGACCCACACAGAAACCCATCCTCTTTCTGTGTGGGTTCTTTTTATCTCTGTTCAGGAAATAATGGAGATAAACAGAACCCACACAGAAAGAGGATGATACCACACATGTTCAGTGCAAGTATTGCTTCTCCAGCTTGTGCTTTAAAGGTGATGTCATCAAGCGTGTTCTATTAAAGTACTCTGTTACAATCGTCCTAAGATTATGCATACCTTTTAAAAAAGGCAGTTGTTACTTGTTGAAAACAGTAATGACATTACAGATACTCAAAAGCAAAGAGAAAGTGCCTTATCATAAACTAGTAAAAGACAAAACATAAGAAGTATAGTCATAGTGGAGGGAATAGAAACAGTAATATTAATGCAAAAAAACAACAACAAAAAAACACTCATGAATAACATATTATGGATATAAATAACAAATAGGGGATATTTATAAAGCAACCACCTAACCCCCCAAGAGACTGATCAAAATTCTCTGCTGAGCCCGAACACTTCTAGTTATACTTCAACTTCCCTGTTTTCTCTCTGACGCTTCTCCGCTTCCTTTGCTGCCTGTGATGAGAGCAGACAGCAAAATCAATAAAGAAAACAGCATGGTTTGACAGTGACACGAAAAAAACCCACCCCAAACTCATGCATGTCCAGGGAAAATACTGTATTTTGCCAGAATGGCTACGGATGATGAAATAGCTGGTTTTGTTATTAGTTTGTTTTGTCGAAACAGAACTTCTTTAACCAATCAAAATTGCTATCTTTGAAGACATTGGATCTTCATTTGGTTGTGTCATTGCGGAGCTATGGAGTTGCATGACTTGAATACAATTAGATAACAATAAGAAAGCATCAAAACATCCCTATAGCAGTAATTACGACACATGACAGCAGTGACACTTTAACAAGTACATTATACAGTACACAACATTATGCTTATGTTGACACCCAGGGTTTCTCTATCATTACAGCTTCCTGAGCGTGTTTATCAGTATTTACAGATGTTTGGGTCCCTGCCAGTGGATTAAATTACACCCATCACCAAATGGTGCTCTGACTCATTTGCATTTCACTATTGTTGTAACAGGTGTGTGGTGTGCTGCAGTGTTGGCTAGCAACAAAGAAAAAGTAAAAAAAAAAGCTCCCCGCCCACACAGCAGGCTAACTCTTAAGTCCTTCACTGCTTTGATGTTGATTTCAAAGCATTAAACAAGTAGTTTCAGAAAAAGATAAGGTTGTGATTACCCCTCCTTTTTTGATCCATACTCTCTCTCTCTATCTCTCTCTCTCTCTCTCTCCCTGCAATG
>OMKL01153199.1:1467-14113 GCA_900302295.1 Parasudis fraserbrunneri | reverse complement strand
TCATGCCAACTTATGAAAGGATAAAAGTAAAGTTTAATACTCATTATTAATGTTTCATTACTCTGTTGTTATTATTATTATTATCATAATTATTATTATTATTATTGTTATTTCCATTGTTATTATTATTATGGTTATTATTATTATTATTGTAGGAGACAAGGATTTGGTGAAGGCCCAGGATGCTATTCTGTTGCTGTTGTGCGCTGCATTGGTTATAAGTGTGATTGCAATAGCCTTCCTCAGTTACACCATCAAGAAAAAAACATGCGATTGTTGTAATGGTATGTTAAGTATTTACTTAGGCTATTTCATGCTACTATATCAGTTGGTATTAAGTTGAAGCCAATTTGATCATACTGTTACTATCATAACGTTCCTCTGTAGGCCCACAAAAATAATTATGAAATGAAATGAGCTTTGAGGTGGGGATACCTTTTTGCTCTGTTATGGATTTTTTTTTTGTATCATAAAACAGCTGGAAACATTCCGCCACAAACAAATGCTGTATCAACCAGTGGAGGTCTTCAAAGTCAACAGGTGAGAGATTCAACCCTCTAAAGGCTACAGAGCAATGAGTATGCTGGAACAAAAAGGATTATCACCAGTTTATCCATATTTATCAGTAATGTTTTATCTGAATGTTTGTGTGTCATCTTATGACATCTTGACAATTATTTCCTCAGAGAAATGAGGACATGTTGGTTTATTCTGCGCCAACCTTTACCAAGAAGAAAGCAAAGTGTGGTAGAAATAGCGGTGGAAAAGCAACGGAGGGAGAGACCACCTACTCTGGTGTCAGGTATTTTAGGAGGGATAACATCGATGCACTATAGGAAGCATGAATATTTAGCCCCTGTGATCTCTGTTATATTATTTATACACAATAATACAGCATATGCACAGAAACTGTGGTGTGCCAGTATATTTGTTTTTCAGTCGTATAACTCTCATGGAATGTATTACGGATAGCTGCACAAAAATGGACCAAGTCACAGAATTTGCTTCCGTTGGACCAGGATCATAATGCTTCTAAAGAGGGAGAACTAGGGATAACTGGCACTAGATGCACAACATCAGGCAAAAAAAAATTCGAAGAACATGTTTGTGACCGAACCAAAATACTTTTTTGATCATCTTAGAAACATTGTTAAAGTGTGGCTGTTTTTGCTAAATAATAAACAAAGTGATACTTGTGTTTATTACTAGCATATACCTGAGACTGGGTATCTGAGGGTGTTTAGAGTCTGTAAACATTTTTTTAAAAAGAAACTGAAAATATTCTATTGTTTATCATTTTTAGCCAACTTGGATGCTTTGTTTGTTTTGTTCGATATTGTTTTATGACAGTCCTTTTATTTGAACTTTTTTCTCATGGCTTCATTTTGAAGTGTTTATCTTTGTTTTATTCTTTTTTTTTAAATGATGATTTCATGATTTGATGATGACTGACTGACTGACTGACTGACTGACTGACTGACTGACTGACTGATTCATTCATTCACTTATTCATTCATTCATTAAGTGACTGATTGATTGATTGATTGATTGATTGATTGATTGATTGATTGATTGATTGATTGATCAAAATGAAAAAATAAGTGGGCACCAATTATTTAATGTACAGCACTATAGCTGCGTGGGTCATGAAACTGTGTAAAACTGCATGCTTAATAACTTCCGTTAGATGTTTGTTGTGAGTTTTGCATCAGTTGAATGGTGGGTAAGGTTTAACAAGCTTATATTTAATGAGAAGATGAGCAGGTCTGTTTTCTTAGTGTGAGAGTGGAGGGGGTTATGTTGGGTTATTATTTAGTTAAATTGTTTAATTGAAAAACAAAATACTGTATTTAATAATTCATCCAAAAGACACAGCATCAATCCATACTGTCCATATTTTCACTCAACTAAAAGAGAAATGGTTTGTTTGCTTTTATATAAAAATTCACAGTAATTCAATGGCAAAAAAGTTACCAGAAAAACACAGTGAAATTGTTTGAATTTACTGTAAACATGGTTCACAGCAAATTACTGTGGGCACATTACAACACTTTACTGTGAAAAGAAAAACAGTCAATTATTAGAGAATGAGATTCACAGTTAATTCCTGCAACTCTGATTTGTTTAACAATATGTAGCTGTGTAATCTCAGGAAATCACTGTGAAACACTGAGTAGCTTGTAAAATGCTGTGAAATGTATATGTACATTGCTTAACTGTCATTTGACTTGCTGATAAAGTATTGTAATAATAATGCAAATTCTTTTGTTGTGTCAATGAAACTTGCAATTTCCTGTTTACAGTAAGATGCTTAATTTCTCTAGTCGTGTGCTGTATGATTACAGAATGTTGTGATACTAAATAAAGTAGGCCTAAGCCATTATTGGTCCCCAATGTGTACAATTATTCCACATTTAACACAAGCAATGTCTTACAAACCTTTAATTTAATGAGAAGGTTTTCAAAACAAAATAAAATTCCAATATTTAAAATAGCAATTTTCAAACTAATCCATGATGAAGAATACTCGACTATGAAATTAGGCTATGTATTTATACATAAAGAAAATGCAAGGTGAGTAAAATAAACAAACACACATTACACCACAATGAAGTCCTACAGCAGTATACTGTCTCTGAGGTAACAGTATTCCTACATTAGTAATTTACAGCAGTGCACTTTCTCTGAGGTAACAATATTCCTACACACACATTTTAGTTATACTCTTAAAAAAAGGAATCAAAAGAAGAGATCAAATAACTAAACAGAATGCCACATTAAGTCGAACAATGCTTTTAACAGAGAGCACACGTGTGCATTCATGGTGTACCTCCTGAAGTGAAAGTAGTGTTCACTTGGTAAACAAGGTTGAATTAGTGTGCTGCCTGTAATGCTGAAAACCAGTTGCAGAATGAGGAGATATGACCACTTCCTTCGATGCTAGTATCCAGTCATCAACATCCATTGCTACACCTGAAATACATCTGTATAACTTGGCAGAATTGAACAGTTCAAATGCAAAACATGGCATAACAAGCTACGCAATCACAACACCACGTTACTAAAGTAAACCACAGAGAGAAATTGTAGTGGACAACTTCCCTGCCTCAGAAACCACTTACAGTATATACTCCTGCTGGACTAGTATCAAAACTTGACAGAGGCATCTCTCCTGTCTCCCCTTGTATATCTTCCTCTTAGCCTTCCTATCATTTCAATCAAGATAAATACTATGGGGAGTGGATTGCCCATTCTTCCTTTAATAATCAGCCATGGACATGCAGGGAAGTGGACTGATTCTTCAACATCAGCAGCCATGTCATCTGAAACATGTAACATTACAACTGACTAATAAAAGCTGACTTTTAGCGATTATGCTTTTCCACTCAAATCAACATCACACTTACCAGTACTCATAACGATGCCCTCTTGATGCTCCAGTAGGCCAGGAAAAGTTGGACAACACATGGAGCAAGATGTTGAAATTTTTCTTTTATGTTATCCATACTGGTAACACTTTACAATAAGGGTACATTAATTAACATGAGTTAATACAGTATCTAGTATCTAGTAATTATTTAGTAATGGTGTACATGTTAACTAAGTAAGTGATTGATATATTAATAAATAGTTTATAAAGATGTTAGTTAATGTTGTAATTATAAAGATGAAAACATTTATCCCTTAAGTAACACTTCATAAATGCATAGGAGTGCTGAATGAGCATTACTTAGCCATAATTGAAGAAACCTATTGATTTTGGTGACCCCATGACCTTTCCTCTAGCGCAACCATCAGGCCCAAATTTCGAAATCAAAGTAGCATATCTCTTGACCCGTAAGTTGTACAGTCACAACATTTGCTGTGAACATTCATAACCCCTACTGGAAGAGACCTACTGATTTTGGTGACACCATGACCTTTCCTCTAGCGCCACCCTCAGGCCAAACTGAGAATGGTTAGAGAAGTAGGCAAGTGACAGGTAGGTCACCAGTTCGATCCCCCGGATCAGCAGGAAATACACTCACCCCTCCCTCAATACCCACCGTTGAAGTACCCTAGAGCAAGGCACTTAAGACTGGGGCAGCTCCCAGGTGTGAATGTGTGGAACTGTGTGAGTGCGAATTAATGAGGGAATTGCTGAAAAAGAGCATCCATGCTCAGCATACCTACCATGAGTAAATAAAGATAGAAAAAAAAAATACAAATAAATTAAAAAAGTTGGCAACACTACAAATACTAGCAAACGTGATGATTTGTGATGTAAAGCTCAGAGTTAGACAGTCCACCGTTTCTGGCTGCCTGAGAGAGTCTCTGCCCTTCTCACCACCTCTACTATCGATGCTGTTGCTTATTATGCTTATTCAACACTTGTATGCATTTATTAAGTGTTACTTAAGGGATACATGTTTTCAAATTTACAATAAGAGTCACAAACAGCATTAATGAATGGCTAATTATGGTTAAGTAATGCTTATTGAGCACTCATGCATTTATTAAGTGTTACTAAGTGTTTTCACTAACATGAACAAATATTATTATAAACTATTTATAAACTATCTAACTACTAGGGTAGAAGAGAGAGCCACCCCATGAGAATGTATTTTGATATGCGATGAGTCCGTACCACTGACCCATATATTTGGGTCCGTGCAGATCTATGGCTGGGATTAATAAGATTCAACAATGTCAGATAGCATAACAAATTACACTCTACAGTAGTACCAGCTGGTTAAACGGAAAACATCAGCAGGTAGTTTGCACTGGAATTCTTATTCAAATAAATTCCAGACATATGGCAGGTTTGCAGGAGATTAATATCACTGACAATCTCTGTAATTACTACTAATCACTGGACATCCCCAGGTAATACTAGTCCTGTGCAAATAGGGCTAATGTATGTATAACAATGTTCTTTTTCTTTAAGTGAACCTGGGTTGGAAACCAAACACTCACCAGTCAGCCAAAGGGGGACTCCCTTGCCAAGATACTGAGATACTGAGATATTGCCAAGATATTACCGTACAAGGCTTCAGGCAGGGCTACTCCACCACACTCATCCCCTCTTACCTCTCCTCAAAGGGAAGCCCATCCGGATCACGGCACCACTATGAGACACCTGGATTCAAACCTGGGTCTCCTGCACGTGAATCTAAACATCTACCGCTCAGCCAAAGGGGGACCCTCCCTGGCCAAGGGAGATATTAAGCTTACAAGGCTGCAGGTAGGGCCACTTTGCCACATTGGCAATGGAAGTTTTCTGAACATGATTCAGATTTTATTTATTTAATTTTCAATGACAATACATGTTCAAGGTGCACTGATGCCTCATTCAGATGATCCACATAAACCTCTTAACTGGTATATACAAGGTGATTGCATTTGGGTGGTTGTTTAGCTTGTAAAAATCAGAACCAGTAAGATCAAAGGCAGTGAATCCACCTTAGGAATCACTGGGGGTCACATGAGAATCATATTGCTGATTATGTGTCATGACACTACAAATGAAGACACATATTTCCCACCACAAAAGGTGAAAGTTCACCCACACAATGCAAGTTGGATGTTTTGGAGTTTACCTCTTGTATTTACAACATTGTTGGTCATTCAGGTGCAACTATCAATGATTAACACAGAAATATACAAGTGTGACAGTTAAGAAAGACCGACTAAACAAACCATTAATCAATACGATAATTATGCAACATACCATTAAAAACACATAGCCATTTCATGTAATTAAACAAAAAGCATTATTGAAAGTAAGCATTTTATACATGTAGAATAATACACAATGCACTTACTGTAAAATGTACTCTAACATCAGCAACAATATTATCACAGAAAGCACCCTTGCAAAAACATATGGGCACATAAACCAACATAATAATCTAAATCAGAGCTTACTCTTTATTATCACCCTATTACATGTATTCAACTGAGCAGTAATCAAAACTGCATGAAGGTATTTCATCCAATGTAGCCTACATAAATCAGGTGGAAGTCATACACATTGTGAGAAAAATTTTACTGCCAATCTGATCTCACAGCAGAGTACACACACTCCTGTGGAGCCTCTCTCCTCTTCCCTCCTCTTACGGCTTTCCGCTTGGAGAAATCCAGCGCTGCATAGTTCAATGCATCTGCACCTCCATCCTGACAGTAATAAGTGGGTTTGATTACCAAAGACACCACAGATAGATAGTCAAGAGTCAGAATAAGAAGAGTCTGTCCGTCTGTCTGTCTGTCTGTCCGTCCGTCCGTCCGTCCGTCCGTCCGTCCGTCCGTCTGTCTGTCTGTCTGTCTGTCTGTCTTTGTTTTGGGCTGTGCTACCTGCCTCTGAATATGGTGATCAATATTACTATCAGTCATTAGTTGATTCATGAAGCATATTTACCGGATTACTTGACTGATCTACAGTTGACTTGTCACGTCCAAGATGACAGGAAGTACTTGCAGTTCCTATGAATGAATGCATGGCATCAGTCCAACATAAATAAAGACCATACTCTTTTTTTAGAAGATTTTAATTGATTAATCCATACTTGTTCAACCTACCTTTTCAATGTTCACAAACTTGCCTTCGATTTCTGGTGCAAATCAGGACAGCAATCACAATCACGCAGCAGCCCAACAGTGCCCCAAGCACCGTGACAACTGGGTCTGTTTTAGCTCCTGGATCAGAGAGGGAGAGGGGGGGGAATCAAAGACACAGGTAACTCTTCTTTTTCTCTATTTCATTCATGACTGTCTTAACACAAACAATCCAAATGCATATTGAACGTTTTTTTTTAATACAACTACATGCAAAATATCAACAGGCATGATTACTTAGTGCTTATTACATAATACTTAAATATAATACTTAAAAAATAATATCCTCACTGATCAATTAACAATATTTTGAGGACAATCTGCTCAGTGATTGTCAGTTTCGCTTTATGTCTAAACAATAACTAATGACTGCTATGCTCTCTCTTACTGAACATATTAGCATGTCATAAGTGGAACCATTTATAACATTTTTCAAAAGGCATTTGATACTGTTAATTACAAGATTTCTTGAGTGACCTTCATGTAAGGGAGAAAATTTCAGCACTCTTGGAGGCCAATGGATGTGTTTGAAATAATATTCTTTATTGATACAGTACAAAGGCATGTTGCCAAAACGCGTTGGTTTTAACTGTATCAATAAAGAACATTACTTTTAGAACATCCATCAGCCTCCAAGAGTGGCTGAATTTTTCACCCTTATTAGTTGTTTCCAGTTCATGCACCTTGATTGAAATCAAGATCACCAAATAAATCTTTTCTAGTAGCTTATATTATCACATTAGCAAATATACCAGTATTACTAAAACCAGCAGTATAAATACCTTGGAATTATACTTGACTCCCATCTTACCTACAAACCTCACATTCAAAACCTAAACATAAAGATACATTTTTAGTCTCTCACAAAATCCATCCCTATCTTATCTTCATTGCTTCTTCTACCAATTTTTAGAACCATTTTGGTAATGTGGTGAAATTATCTTTATATCCCAACAGCTACCAATAAATCAAATTCACTGTGAAAAAAACAGGTCTCTGTGACTCTCCCAGGCCAAAATTTCAGGGTGGCCTGAATCTTAAGAACCAATCAGATTTTTTGGGCCTGACAAGTGGTGTTCCTGAGGTCACATCAGAAAACTAACACCACCATTATGTTCCTCGCCGAAAAGTACCCTCAGTGAATAAAATCGCCTGCCAACCATTATTCTTTGAAAAATCCAGCTTGAAGCTGCCTGTGCCTCTGGGAGTCTGTAGAAAGCCAGGCTTAAAAAGTGATGCAGAGCTTGCTCTATTTCAGCTGGACATGTTGCTCACTCTTGCTCATTTCTCCAAAATTGCCTACCCCACCTTTAAGCTTTTTTTTTTTATTATAATTGAAAAAAAAAAGAAATCTTCCCCCCTCTGTCTTTACCCTGCCACCAATGCATACCTTGGTCTAAACCTGGACCAGAATAGTATCCCACTACTATCCCTATTATCTCATATTTGTCTTGCACAGTTCAAATGTCTGTAAAAAGAATCTCTCCTTGCGAGTCAAAATTGCATACAGTAATACATGTTTTCCATCTCTATTTGTTCCTACTCTAGGCTACCTCAGGACACCTACTGAAAAACAGTTTAAACTTAAGCAAGTCTCACACTCAGACTCTTGTATTACTTGATATCTTGCACTGTTTTTCATTTTCATTTATATATTTTGAGCAACAGTAATTTTCACTATTTCATCAAAATGCACATGGATAGCCTATACAATATACTACAATCCACTTAAATGCATAACCTACTTATATCCAGCTTAGTTCCATTTCCAAACAGAATCTCCCCGCATGCGACCACAGCACAGTAGTAAGTTCCAGCATCAGAGGGTTGGAGGTTGTTCTTGGGGAGGCTATAGATGCAGCTCTGTGGAGGAGAGGGACTCTCAGGACTCTTATCACACTCATCCCTGCTGTTTCCAGGGCTGTAAAGGACTCCTGGATGGGACTCTGCTGACCCAGCTCTGAACCAGAACACACCAGGTTCTCCTGGACACTGGGCACTGTGATTTCTCCCCTCAGAGAGAACTGAACACTGGAGAGTCACGTTGTCTCCTGGGTGGACGGGCTGTGATACTGGTGATACTGGTCTGTGATTTTTACCTAAATGATATACATGAGAGTTATAGTCAATTAAAAATATTTTACCTCTGTCTGGTACTAGTCTACTGAATCTACAGAATTTAGTGACATTGTGCACCAGGAAATGTCAAACATAATCTTTGAGATGAATAGATTACAAAGTAGAATACTTTACCCTTTATAGCCAGAAATGTGCCATTCCAGAAATCCATGCTATAGAATGATCCTATTTCACAAAAGTATGTGGTTTCATCTCCTTTGCTCATGTTTCTGATGATTAGGCTATAGTCATCAGCAAATACCATGAAATGTGAGTTGTTAAAAGGTGGAGAAAGACTTATAAGATCAAAATCTTTACGAGCAATTAGTTGAAGTATATATCCAAGTCTTTGTTTGTACCAGATAATCAATTGGAGGTTTTCTTTTGAGACATTACATTGCAGAGTAACATTATCACCAATTTGAGCCACTGTTCCACATCGAGTGGGGAACCTCTTCAGTTTGAATCAGGGCTGCAGAAAAGAGATTAATAATAGTTACTACACATCAGCTTAGACAATACAAGAACAATGAAACATCTTTAAGCTCTCAAAGAGGGTATTACATGCTTTTTGCTATTCTCTCAATAATTCTCAAGAATTTGCTTGTAGCAGGTCATATAATAAGTAAGTGTTATACTTACATACTGTACTAAGAAATATAATAATTATTTCATAAACCAATTTTCCTTTCATTGTTGTATATCACATTTGTCTTGCACTGCTGATGCTGTCTCTGCTCAAGTGACAGCTTTAGCCTCAAGACAGTCAGAATACACAGTGGAAATCAGACACGATTGGCTTGAACCTAAAAGAGACACTTCCTGTTCAAATTTTTAACTTTTCTGATCCATTTTATGGAGCCCAAGATGGGCAGTTCATATGAATTTGTATCTCTTTACTGACTACAATTTTCAATGTATTGTTAAATATTATAATCTCATTTTAGTGTCTTATACTTTGTGATTTCTAGTTTATGACACTGAATGAGCATGCTACAGTACCTTAACTGGAAAATCTTAATGTTTATGTGGTATTAGATCTACACAGAGCTAAATATAGTAGAGCTGGTAAAAACAAATTCATTGCATGGTCAAGGGCCAGATAGCCAACGTTAGACACCATGCATGCACCTCATCATGCATCTAAGCTCCAGCTCTTCTGCCTGCTCCTCAATGTGGTTCTCAGTGTTACTATCAAAGTGCAGTCAATAGTTATTGCATGAAGCATATTTACCAGATCACTTGACTGATCTATGGTTGAATTGTCTAATTGGCTAAATTATCAGAATAATTCATTGTTGCAATTAATAATACACCATACACTGTCTGTTTTAGAAAATTTGGATTTACAGGTATTGATCTGTAACCTTTGTGAACCTTTTTCACAAACTTTTGAACATTCGACTTCTGCTGCAAATAAGGATGACAAAGATGACCAATGCTCCTTTCTTTTATACACAAATAAACTCCCATCTGTGTGTCACTTATGTCATTTACACAGGCGTCTATCTCTCAGATTCTGATATCAACTGCATTCAATCAAAACTCACTTCAGATCTCCATTCCTTAAATGACTGGCTGCACTCAAGTCACTTCTCTATAAATACTAAAAGAACAATGTATTTTAGATCACCGCATACATCTTTTCCAGCATCTTATCTTATCATGTTAGCAAAGGAACCAGTATTACTCCTTGGAATGGCATGTATAGTTGACTCCCATCTAGCCTACAAACCACAAATTCAAAACCTAAACATAAATAGAAGAATGCACTCAGTAGAGTGCAGACCTCTGCCAAGGCCTAACAATCTCCCCACTTTTTTATTTTCACATGCAACATTGTACTGGGTAGATGACAGAAACAAGAGTTCCCGATATTGCCAGTCTCAACAGAGCCAGGCTATAAATCCATATGGTGGCACTAGAGAAAAGGTCACAGGGTCACCAAAATCAATAGGTGTCTTCCTCTAGGGATCATGGATGTTCACAGAAAGGTTTTGTAACTGTACAACAACGGGTCAGATGCACTCATGTTTAAAAGGCCATTCTCTTTATACTCCTCTGCTAATGGTATTTCTCATTTGGTATGGTCCATTTTCATTACAGAATAGCTTATGATGACCTCAGTCAATTCCACCTGTTGAATAGTGCAGAGCATGTGACTTAAGTTGTCCTGTGCTGTAGCTTGTCCTTTTCCCGCTTTTGGTGTGTGTACATTATGTAAGTACATAAGTTGTACATAAGTTGAACATTATGTATAGTGTTGCTGTAGTATTTTATGTATTGTTTATTCATCTCATGAGTACTATTTCAAGTTAAGCCGGTAGTCACATCCTCTTGTGGTTACTCTTGCTAACTAGCCCATGCCCAAGCCTTGCCAGTTGTTGAAT
The DNA here is from genome assembly GCA_900302295.1 of Parasudis fraserbrunneri. Taxonomy (NCBI): domain Eukaryota; kingdom Metazoa; phylum Chordata; class Actinopteri; order Aulopiformes; family Chlorophthalmidae; genus Parasudis; species Parasudis fraserbrunneri. The sequence continues at coordinate 3,011 of OMKL01153199.1, read as the reverse complement.
AGTTATTTCAACATAGATTGTATGACCAATTTTTAGAGCATATATCCAAGACTTTGTTTGTACCAGGATATTATTTGGGGTTTTTCCTCTGCGACTGGACATTGCAGAATAACATTATCACCAATTTGCGCCACTGTTAGATGCATTGGGCTGGGGACCTCTTCAGTTTGCATCTGCGTTGCAGAATAGAGAGAAATATTAGAATTACCATACATTAACTTTGACAAAACAAGAACAAAGAAAAATCTTTATGTTTTCAAAAAGGGTTTTAAATAGCCATGGTAGCTCAGCTTTTTGCTACTTGTTCAATAACTCATACACAGTAGAAGGGAGAGGAGAATGCATTTGCTTGTAGTAGGTCATAAAGACCTCTACAGATGACCAAATCTCTTGCACTGGCCGAGCCATAGTTTTTCTATGGGGAGGGCGGTGGCGCCCAACTAGGTGGCAGCGCTACCCTTGGCGTGGTGCACCACTTGAAATTGCCACTGAGCGCCGCCCTCAAAGTTCCAAGTATTTCAACTTTGACCTCGGTTACAGGGATGATCATATAGATTCCACTCTCTCAGTGTTATCCTCCCATATATAATATCTAGACATCTATGAAATTCTTTACAAAATCATAGTATCTAACAAAAGACTTTTCAGATGGGAGCCTCTGCATCAAATTCATATGAAATGGGGTCCACTGAGTATCTGGATCCTTAGTATGCAATAACATTGGGAACCTCTTTCTCAAACATCTGGCTGCAAGATCATTCCTTGCACGTTCTGGAAGCTGTGGATTCTGAAAAAATAACACATTTTAAAGTTTTTTGTTTGTTTTGGCGACATGTATTGGTGACAAGCTATCAATGCTGTTGCATTTTTGTGCTGTATTGATTTGCTTTCCATCTTGAAAATTCATGCTAACTACTGGGTTAGTCCTCTATTAATTCCAAACAAACTGCTGTCGCTGCTGGTGACATCACTTCCTGTGCGCCAGATGATTTTCCTGGGAATGTCCTACCAGACACTAGTGTTTAGAACAGCCAAGAACAGCACAAAACATTCATGAACTGGGTATAGGTATAGAATCACTATTGTGTTATATCAATTGGAGATATATACATTTATTTATATTAAAATGTTCAAGATCATTACTGTAAACTTTCCAAACAATTCCACTTCAACAAGGAAGTTATTAGCAGTTAGCACTGGCTGTTGTGTAGTAAATATGCAGAAAAAAAGTGTAATTCTACAACGTTAAAATAAGCAGGGTCTGGATCCATGATTATTACTGGCTAGTAAGCGTCACGTGACCTCCATTCTGCAGGGTAAATCACACGATCTATGCCGCTTGGGACCGCATTTCAGGAACTGTCAAACAGACCAACTGGCCGGTGCACATTTCACAACTATGTGTCTTTTTTAATAATATCTAGCAGTCTGACTGTTGTAGAAAAGCAATTAACCCCTCGAGGAAGGGGTAAATGGGTGGATTTATGCCCGGTTGTAAGTCTAAATCCGACTATACAACCGGGCGTAAATCCACCCATTTACCC
>OMKL01153198.1:0-23076 GCA_900302295.1 Parasudis fraserbrunneri | reverse complement strand
ACTGGTGGGAGAACCATGGAAAACATTTGTTCTTTTGCAGGCTTGGAAAAAAAGACATTACTTTTATTGATGTGGAGTGCATTTCAATACCCCTCTGAATTTTGTGAGGGAGGAGTAATTTCCCATACATTGCTTTCACGTGCGTGTGTGTGTGTGTGTGTGTGTGTGTGAGTGAGTGTTGGCAGCAGCAGCAGTGTGTCCCCCGGTAGTATTGGAAGAGTAAGATGTCAGGTGATGTGGTTTTACAGTATGGACAACATGACAGAGTGATGGATGATGGCCTAGCTTGCTAGCCTCCCGCTCACAGCCGTCTATACATCCGCAGGGACTGCCCTGCGATAGACCACTATTCAGGCTAGGCCCGCATTCTGCCTCTGGCTCTGTCTATGCCATTACACCAGAGATCACACAAAACCCCCCATGACCTACACTGCATTCCCATCCATACCGCCTTTGTGTTCCTGAAGTCAAAGCAATGCTTTTTTTTTTTTAAGAGATTTAGTGTGATTAACTACACGGTCATCAAATCATTACAGATCAGTTTCTAATCAGGGCTTCTATGTTCCCCCCCCTTTCATCCCTCTCTCCACATTCTCTGATCACCCCTGTTCCTCCCTCCAGGGCTCATCCCTGACTCTGACCACCCATACAGCAAGTTTGAGAATGAGTGAAGCAGAAGCACGGCGGAGGAGTTCCTCAGGTACCGTGCTGTGCTCCGTTGCTGGCCTTGTGTTTCCTGTCGTAGCTTAGAATGGCACCCCTCTCTCTCCTCTGACAGACCCACCACCACATCTGGTAATCACAAGGACTTGGAATCAACAACGGCATCTTCATCTGGAATGATCAGATTCAGAAGATCACTATTTTTGTTTAATTCTCTTAACAACAGCAAAACTGATTAAGACATTTTTGAAAAGAATTTTGCCTCATGATTGTTGACCTAGAGGGAGCCAGAGAAGGAGGTTTTTTTTTGTTTGTTTTTTGTCTGAGGTTTGACACTGACACAAGCTTTTAGCCTTTTCTGCACGTTTCATTTTTGTGTGTTGTGAAATCTGATTTGAAGAGCCTTTGTTTTTAATGACTAGTTTCTGTAATTGTATTTGCACAATGTACATATTGTAGGCTTTTTCTTAAGCCAAGATCATCATTATTATCTGTACACGTTTCCTAATAAATATGTTCCATCTTTTAAGATTTGTGTTCTATTCATATTTGTATGCATGCTTATGGACAAATTGGCACCGTTTGTTGCATTTTAAACATGTGCTACTTGACTCTGCACCATAATTTAGAGGGCATCTGAAGAGCCTGTGAATGAAACTTCTTGGAGCTGCTCAATCCTGAATGTTCAGCAAGAGCAGAAATCATTAAGTGGAGATGGCCACCACAGACCAGGGAAGCATTAGTTGATGCAGTGCCATCTCCGATAGTCTCATAATGACACCTGTGCCCAGAGGAAGGATCATAAGAGACTGGATACAGTTCATCAATGTGTCCCCTCAGTCCCACTGGTCCCTCCATGGCCTCACCTGTCTTCATAATGACCAGGACACTGTTAGCCCAAGTCCAATACAACGCTCAGCCATTCGGAGGCTTAACTGCAGTTTGATGGAAATTCGGACCATAATGCCCTTTTTTATATTGCAGTGAAGGATCATGATGTGTAACTGATATGTTTCTAGGGTAAAATATTTCAAAGTTTATGAAGAATTGTTATGAAGAGGGCTTAGCTGCAGGATAACCTAATCCTAATGCTTGTTTAAACTTTCCTGTTGAAGCTTCTCGGTAGAACGATATAAAAGCTACTAGCTCAGCATGTCTGACATGCAAATGCACAAATATCCTCTCAGACAGCTTATCTACAGGTATTTGCAATGCAGATAACACATAGACAAGCTCAGCCATTTTAGAGGAGAACAAGTTTTCTTGAAGAAAGGAACTGATACTTATTGAGAACAGTATGGAAGCACTATCTGATGGTGGTACAGTCAGCATGTTAGGTATAATTTCTTAGGGTATCATTCATTATATGATACTACACATTTATTTTATAGGCTAAAGAGATGTGCCATACACGCGCTGAACCAGTAAGTTCAACAAATGAGCCACTCACTCGTCCATTATGTTCAAGAACCAGTTGAAACTTATGGAGGTTGTGTGTTTGCTTCATCCAAGTCGAGACTTCAGTGTATTTCACACAAATTCGCATGAGCAGCACCATTGCACTGCAAGATAGTGAACATCGTTTTCCTGGAGGAATGACTAACATAGCTTGGCCTTATCAACCCCTCTGCATTCCTAGGATAGTTTCCAGAGAGAGTTGGCTTAGAACAGTTGTCTGGGTCAGCTTTAAACCTTGACTGTTGATCATTTCAGGGGGACACTGACCATTAAGAACATAAGGGGATACGATATTGAAACGCATGTTGATAAGACACTGTTAGGCCACATTGTTCTTGAAGGGCTTAACGTTCCATATGCTGCTGCTCTAATTGACATTATGCACTGTACCGATGCCTTGACATCATACAGCGAATCAAAATTGTATGCGCCAAGTCGAGATGCCAGTGCGTAAAGACGCATGAAGGTCAACATAAACTGGCCCTGATCCTTGGATTTAGATTACTGACTCAGGTAGTAAAATGTCTAATACCATACTCAAACTAATCAAAGCTGCATTTATTCTTGATGAAATAATGATTAAGGATGCATCGTGATAAATGGTGAAATGGAATAGTTATGATTTAATTATGGGCATGATAAGTATCCTAATTGTGGAATATAATCTACAGTGAACCTCTCGCAGAGTTCAGCATGCATAGACAGAGACACTTTCACAGACCAGATTCTCAGGCTGCACTCGGGAAAATATTTTTCCTTTACACATTAGGGCGGTACTATGATTTGATTGTCATTCTCGGTAACAAATGGAACATTTCGCTACCCCATTCGACCAATCGTTGTGTCTTGGGCGGGGTTTGTTGCTGATTTTTTTTCACGCAAACCAGAGAGAGAGAATCCCAAAAATGACATCCAGATTGCGGTGGAACAGGGAGTGAGTAAAACGAGAGGAAAGAAAGAACTCAACATCCATCCAGTTTCTGAGACTACACAAAAGACGTACCAAAGACGCATGTTTTTTTCATTTTTATGCCTTTATCCTACTTCGGTACATCGTGGACTTTATTTCCTTCGTAGAAATGTAGTTGCATTCTAAAAAATCTGAAAGGCATTCACAATTTATGGTTTATGAAAAAAGTCAAGACGCTGTGGCAGAATAGTAAGCTCGTTTCTTCTATCTGACAGTGTGGTGTAGCGCAGAGCCCCTGGTCTGAACCCCTTGTCCCTCTTCAGCTCTCTTGAGGATCCACTCTTCTGCAATTATATCGAAATGTGCGACCTGATGCCAGCCTCGCAACCTGCTGAAAAAATCGGCAAAATGAAAAAGTTGAGAAGAACTTTGTCTGAGAGTTTCAGAAGCATAGGTAAGAACTTTATTGTTTTGATTCAAGTGGCAATTAGTGCATGTAACATTTGTTCTGATAAACCTCGTCGGATACAGACAAAACATTCTATTGAGGTGTCTCGTCTCGTCAAGGATGCCATTGTTGGAATGGCATCATTTGCAGCTCAACAATAAAAGAAAATAATAATAAAAAGTCCCGAATGCTGTTGCACTCAGGCTATTTTAGGCTATTTAGCTACATTTGAAGTGGGCCAGACATTGCATGTTGCATGCCTATGACAGGGCTCTGCAAAGTATTCAACACATGGCCTGACAAATGCTTCTGTCAGTGCAATTTCTAAAGAGGAATAGATTTGAAAGCTATCCCAGCAGTCATGTTATATACATTGAGCATGTCATATACATTCATGCTCTCTCTCTCTCTCTCTCTCTCTCTCTCTCTCTCTCTCATTCACACACACACGCACGCACGCACGCACGCACGCACAAAAGTGGTTGTTTCCAAAGGGTTGATGCTTGTGTTTGGTCCTCAAAGCCTTGTGGCCTTTGGACCAGACAATTTCTCCAACATATTACTATCGAGGTCCAACTTCAGAAAAGAAGAGAAATGCAGTGAAATTTACCTTGGGTCGATTCTGGAGAATAAACGGTTGGCATTGACTTTTCTGCTGCGCTGATTGTCCTTGCCTATATTGGTCATCTTTGCAGCTATCTAGATCAGCACAGCGCAATATCAAGGCATCGATCGTCCACTGTCTGTGTTCACCGAACGATTTAACAAAAGCACATTGCGTTAGGATACAAATAGCGCACCAGACGCACTTTTGTAATTAAAAGGTTCTTTACTTAACCTGTTCTAATGGGCCATGTGGGATCAGTGAGCACAAGTCATTTGAGAAAGGCTGATGCATATTTAATTTTATTGGGGTGACATCACTGCAGGCACATTGCAGATATCAGCATTACAAATTCAGATTCTTATTGTAATACCAGTATGCCAACTAAGCACGAGGAGACGGTGTTGATATAGCAAGCATACGATGCCACAACTTCATCAGTGATGATGATGATGGTGGTGGTGGTGGGTGGTAGAGGTGATTTCATGCACGAGCCTATACCTTCTTTGACTTAGGTTGGGACAGGCCTGAGCAGAGATGCCTCTTTGTTTAAATGAACTTGGTGGTTTCCTGTTAAATTATTCAGGAAACCATCCACATGGATAAAATCTGTTTTCTTTGTGGGTGAGGGAGGGGTATTTGTAACCTCAACTGAGGAATCCACTGTCATCTGAATGCTAAATGTGTGGGGTGGGTGGGATGATAAATTTATTTTGTAAGTAACTCTGAGGTAGGATGGGTTTTAGAAGTATGAGGGTATTTCATCTCTCTTTTTCAAAGTGAGTTTGGACAAAAACAGTCCTTCCCCCCCATATGTTCTAATGTCACCCACTTAAGTTTTCCTCTAGGATACAAGCATTGATTCTGTGTAGTAATTCTATGTGCAGACCTTGGATGGATATGCTGTAGTTTTAACTACACTTCAGTGAAAAGACAGTGAAAGTGATTTCAAAGTTCAGATATCCAGAAAACAAATAGCTTATTTTCTGAAACATATTGATTGCCTTTTAGGAATGTACTTTTTGATACATGTTCTTCAAACATGGCTTTCAAATTATTTGATAACAGGAATTTATCTTATTTATTTTTATTAGAATTTTTTATATAGCAATATTCAAATATTTTGTCTAAAATGTTGAGTTTTGAAGTTGCTGAATGCCTTCTTTTCATCATATAGCCTATCAGATGATTTGCTCCACCAATACCAATAGGTATTACAATATGCTTTAAAGGAACATGCAAACATTTTGGGAAATTTACTTATTTGCCGTCTTCCCCAGAGTCAGACAAGAAGATGGATAACAATCTCCTCTCTGTTCGTGCAGTAGAGAGAGAGACCCACTGACCGCAAGCCTAGCTTAGCACAAATGACTACATGGACGGGAATGACTAGCCTAGCTTGTCAAAAGTGAAGAAATACACCTTCCAATAACTGCAAAACGGTCTTATTTACATGTTGTGACTTGTGCATTGACTTGACATTGTAGAAATAACAATGTAAAATAAGTTATTATAATTTTCTATGTCGATAATTAGTCTATTTTCTTGATGAACAACCACAGGGCACAGTGATGACACGCAGCACCTCAAAAGCCCCGTTGTAACTTCCGTCAACAAAACCGATGTGACTAGCTAACCTACAGAAGAACGACTTTGTAAGAGAGGAGGATGATGATGATTACTTCTGGACAAACCAAGATCCATAACCTTATCCATTTGAACCAGAATTTACAGAGGGGGAACTACAGGTCTTGGAAGCTGAGCGGGCAAGAAGGGAGGCTGAGGCGGTCTAACAGCCTGGGGCCAAGGGGAGAGTCTGAACCGACATGGATCGGTGGTATAAAATGTGGGGCTTGCCAACCTATGCCAACAAAAATCGAGTGCCTCTGCTGCACTCAGTGGGACTTGGTGCTGCCATCGATGGGAAGGCTTGATATATCTGGCGAAGAGGACAGTGCACAAAGAGACTGTGTCACAACGAAGGAAGATTTTTCAGCTCTAACCAATCCTGGAATTGTCAACTTCAGAGAGTGTGCAGTAGAGAGAGAGCAGGTCTCTCTACTGCACACACAGAGAGGAAACGGGTATCCATCTTCTTTTCTGACTCTGGGGAAGACGGCAAATAACTGAATTTCCCAAAATGTTGGCATGTCCCTTTAAAACTCTGTATCCCTCCCAGCCAGAGTAGGAATTATTTTCTGATTTGTTCTTCATGAACAAGGGATTTGATTTGATTTCTCTCTCCTGATAACAGTTCAGGCACATAATGAATTGCTGTCTGTTTTTACTGTCTGTTGCTGCTGCCAGGCACTTGGTTTTACTGCTAGCAAAGTCTGTTCTAATGGAGATCTCCCTTCTATTTTAAACTTACCGTGTTGCGTCAACAGTGTTCTGGGGAGGGACATTACCATATATGTTCTGGTCTGGAACTTGTCTTGACTTTTGCCCTGAAATGATGTTTATTCAGTAAGTTGCCAAACATTAAAACTATACTTCCCTTATACCATTTTCAATTTATTTTCTACATAAAATCCAGCTTGAATTTTGCCCTGTGCTACACAGTTCAGAGAATTTCCAGGTTGTATATTGATCATTTTCAACATAGGCAAACAATCGTGAATTGTATTGTTGAACTGTTGTCTTGTACCTTGAAAACACTTTTATCATGCACAGGAAACATTGACTGGTTTCATTCTCCGTCTTTGATGAGGCTGTGGCTTTAGTTTCCCACTTTTGGCCAACATTCATATGCATATTTCGCACATGCTGTCATGTTGAAAGTAACACTTTTCAAACAGGTGTTGTTTGAAAACCAGAAAAGCTTTTTTCTCTCTGTCTCTCTCTCTCCCCTTACCAGAAGAGATGTTGTACCATGACAGTATTTGTTTTTTTGTATTATTATATCCCCGAAATGACAGTGTCGAGTATATTAAGCATTCAACCCGACCGCAGATAGCGGATCCTTCGTATGAACATGATAACTCAAATCGTTTTTATTCTCATCTTTTCAAATTTCAATCTTCACTCCAGAATCTGTGGAGATCCCTGTTTGCACGAATAAACAAATTAGCAGAATATTTCTGTGGACCAGTGGTGTCCCACCCACAGATGGAACAGTCCACTTGCAAAAATAATTAAGCAGCAACCCTCTCCCTAGCAGGTGGTGGAAAAAACAATAGTGAACAGCGTAACATGTTTACATGCCTCAGTACCCGACACCAGGTTACTTGAGTAGCTGGGTTAAGAATGGAATTCTCTTGTCATCATTCTAGGCCTCAAACATGTTCAAACTAAGTCGAGCCTCGTTTCTGTACATGTCTTCATACACAATATGAGAATGTATTAAGAGTTCTCACCTTTCCACAGTAGCAACCCCAGTAGAACAATGCAGACTAAGATCATGAGGCCAGCCAGACTAAGAGCAAGCCGGGTCCAGCAAAGCTCCACCGTAGTCTCCAGCGGCCCGGGCAGGGTGATGGAGCGTTGCTCCAACTTCTGATTCACTGCTATCTGGCAGGTGTAGTTGGTATAGGGCACAGGAGCTGGCACAGTGAAGGAGGCTCTGTGCTCATACATTTGGACAGACACTGTGGTGAGGTTGATGTCATGGGGTTTGAGCCAGGTCACAGCAGGAGGTGGAGTCCCTGCCACCTCGCACACCACGTACATCTTTCCAGAAGCCTCCATACGGACGTACATGGAGCTTATCTTACATCTCACTTTGAGAGGGAGAAGGATAATATTATTGTAGGGGTAGAATCTAGAAGCAAAGTTGGATGGCATCCTGGTTAGATCTTGGCCAATGAAAATGAGGTTGACACTTATTTAGCCCTAAATGTTGCTTAGTGCATGATGAACAACTGACATTCTTGTTCATTAGGAAAAACTGAACTGAAGTGGATAGAATGTAACATTCTTAGAGAGAAAGGATGTGATGTTCATTCAAGTAGTATTTTCTTGTTCTTTTTTGTGATCAATTATTTATTTATTCAAATAGTCAAGTATTTTCTTAAGGATTCTGTGCATTCCGGTGCCATTATTCATGTGCTGTATTTCTCTCCATTGTGTTTCTCTGTTTACAATTCCCCAGCATGCTAAACTGCCATTTGTGGTGAATATTAAGCAGTAAGACAGAACAAAAAGCCAGGGGGCTTATAGAACTGGGTAGAGCAGAAAGGAGAAAGCAGTAAGCCCAACATACATTTCAGATCAACAGAGGCTTCAAGTCTACTAACCTTTTACTGTGAGTTTGGTGCCCTTCACGTTCGCATATTTATCCTCCTTGAGCTCTACACGGCAGAAGTAACGTTTTTCATCACTAAAATCCAGTCTTCGGATCTGAAGGGAGAGGTTGCCTTTTCTGGGGTCGTGAGCCAGAGAGTACTTTAGTGTTTGCCCAGAACAGTTCTGACTTGGGCCAAACTGAGATCTTTGGCTGACACACTGGAAGAGGACTTGTCCATGGTAGGGGTCAGAAGTTCTCCATATCACTTTGGTGTAGCTGCTGTTCTCATAAGGACTTGTGAAGGTGCATGGAATGATGACATCCTGTCCTTGTAGCCCGGTCACATTTTCCTCGGTAGACATCGACCACGGCTTATTAGAATTATTTATCTGTTGTCTTGCAGGACTCATGTTTAATTTTGAACAGCATTGAAATCACTGCATTTCCTTGCTCTGACTCTAAAGATGCACTGTATGACCCTAATGTATTGAGCCGGCTTACCAGGAATTGACAGCAGAATGGACAACAGAATGAGATCCATGTTGATCATCAAATTTCAGTGGCTCATGAGGAAGGGTGGAGGATTGTGTTTCTTAAAATGGCATGTTGTTCTATATGATGCTGTCTTCTGTCTAACGACAGCCCCTCCTTAGGTTTGCTTGTAAGGGGAGACGTTGCCTTCAAGCTCAGCACTTCCTTATTACTCTTTTCAGATTGGTAGTTTGCATTGCATAAACTTGTTTCTAATACTTAAAAAGAAAAATTTGTCTTTTTTGTCAAGTTTTTTTAAGGCTGTTTTTTATCAAATTCTAAATTACAGGTATTATATATTAGTATTTCCTTTTTATAGATCAAGCATTTTTAAGCAGCTCAAGTTGCCATAAACCTCTGTCCTGGAAATCTTGTCCCTTATGGTGCCATTCTGCTCAGCAGATTGACCTGTGACCTATGTGTGTTCACAGACTATAATATTGATGCCCCTCCATCTCTGAAGCCAGCCAAGAAGTACTCCGACATCTCTGGACTTCCTGTGAGTAACTACCTCATTCAAATACACATTGTACAACCAAAAGCCAAAAAAACATAAAAAAAATCTGTTGACATTTTATCATTATCCTCATCATTACGATCATCACACAATGATAATGGTGGGAGCGACAGTGGCTCAGGATCGGAGATAGAGCGGGAGTCGGGTAATCTTATGGTTCCCGATTCGATCCCGGCAGCGTGTCGAAGTGTCCTTGAGCAAGACACTTAACCCCTAACTGCTCCTGATGAGCAGGTTGGCACCTTGCATGGTTGCCTCTGCCGTCGGTAAGTGAATGTGTGAGTGAATGGGTGAATGTGAGGCATAAGTTGTAAAGCGCTATATAAATGCAGTCCATTTACCATTTACCATCACACATTAATGACCTTTCATGTCTGTTTAGGCAAACTACACAGACCCGCAGACCAAGCTACGTTTCACATCCACAGAGGAGTTCTCCTACATCCGCATGCTCCCATCAGATGTCGTCACTGGCTACCTGGCGCTCCGAAAGGCCACTTGCATTGTGCCTTGACCACCCTGCAAATTCTTCAAATAGGTTGACAATACAACTCTGAACTGACTTTATGTCAATGTCTCAGGTTAGCCATGTCACAGATGAGGCTGAGACTGTTGAGAGTGAGGCAGAGCAAGTGTGAACGATCCCGAGCAGACAACCGCTGGAGGTCAGGGGCTGTCCCCAGCAAATAAAGTTGCACTGGTATCATTTAAAGGGTCATATCAATAAGATATTTGATTGTTTGGAATGAGAACCATTTAGACTCAAACCAAGTTCAATTTCATGGAATAAGCATGTAATTTAATGGCTGAGAGTAAATGGTTGTCACATTAATAATTAATAGTGAGGACTGTTTTGACTTAAAGCTGGCAAAAGAGGCAGAACACATTGGCCGAAATGTCGCCTGGATGTAAAATGCCTCCAAAAAGTATCAATGTTTATGTATTGTGTGGAGAAATGTTTGACTTGTGTAATAAAAGAAACAAATTGCTTTCAAAGTTGGACTATACAATTGCCTTTGAAAAAGTGACAGTTAGTTGCTAATTAGTCTGTAAACAATGACTGGCGCACGGAAGAGGAAGTCGGAAGCCAGCAGCCAGCAGCTACACTGGAACCCCCGAAACATTGGCTTTTGCCCCCAGAAGCTAAATCATCGTCAGTAAAAAAAAAAAGGTAAAAAAGACAATAGGCGGTGGTTTCCGAGATTGGATAGAATGAAATATTCTTGGAGAGAGGATGTGATGATCGTTCAAATAGTCTTTTATTTTTATTTATTTTTTTTTGTTATCAATTATTTATGTATTCAAATAGTCAAGTATTTTCTTAAGGATTCTATGCATTCCTGTGCCATTATTTATTTGCTGTATTTCTCTTCATTATGTTTTTCTTTTTAAAATGTTACAGTCTGATAGATAATTCATATGAGCCGCATAATTCCATGTGTAGTCAATAAAGATTTTATATTGGGTAAGAATTGCCTATGCAAGGTTCTTTTTTTTTGTCAGACATTCACTAACACGGCTGAGTTGGTGACATTACATATTGAGAGCAACGGCAGTGAGGCTGACTGCTTGTAATATTGATTAGTGTCACCAGGTGCCACATGATAACACGGTTGTAAATCAAATACGCCAAAAGGCACAGGCCACAGGCCCCAGCGAGAATTGAACTCGCGACCCCTGGTTTACAAGACCAGTGCTCTAACCACTGAGCTATGGAGCCCTGCCTGTCAAGGGAGGAAGACTTTACAAATAAATGCCACACCATTTGTTCATACAACACAAGACACACCCTGATCACATACCTGTTCCCTCTTTAACAGCAGGATTCTTCAGAGCTCCACACAGCCCTCTGTCTGACCCTCAGATAAGGCTTATTACAAATCAGTCTATTCTTGATTCTTCACCTTGGTGATTTTTAGGAGAATTTTCATGCCATTTTGCTATCTATAATAATAATAATTAGTTATTATTATTTCTGTTCCACCTCCTCGTGATTTGTGTTCTAGTAGTTGATTAACATTCATGTCACCTGTGTTGATGAGCTACTGGTATTGTCTTTGTGTTTATTTTTATCTGATGAAAATCATGGCAACCGAAATGTTATGTTGTGAATAGTCTTACACTTTTTGTATTTTTCTACTGAGTGCCATACCTTTTATACCCTGCAGCATTTGTACTTCAGACAGTTTATGGTGGAGAAAGACAGGAAAGGAAGAATAGAGAGAGGGGATTACATGTAACATAAATCGTAGGCCAGATTTTTTTCCCTTGCCTTTATTAGAACAATGAAAAAATACTTCAAAGATGGGGTTGGCCATCTGTAACAGAGAAAAGTACAAAGACACATACCAAGAAGGGCAGTATATTAGGGCAAGAAAGGACAAATCAAATGACAGACAAAAAAAAAGCAACCATGGGCCAGATTTGAACCCATTATCTCTGTTATCACACCCAGCCTTCTGAGTCACCAGAATGCTCCCATAAAGGTGTAAAGGTAAATCTATCTGGATGGAAATGCTACACAGTTGAAACAGCTCATTAATCCAACATTTTAAAAAAAATATATATATTTTTTTAACTAGGCAGGGGGGGGGAAATCGTAATTGTACACTAGAAATCGTAAGAAATTGTAGCCTACAATGATAGGGGATTGGAGCTGCCCTTGCAAACATGCTTTGTACTGCAGTATGTGGGGGAAAAAATAGATAAGATAGTGAAGTTCAGTCATAACATCATAGGTAATGGATAAAGCCAACTGTGTTGGCCTATATATTGCTACAGCTATGTTATGAAAATGCCTCTACCCAATTTACATTCCAGTCCAGTAGGTGGCAGTAATCAAAGCGGTAATGCACCTAAAAGCTGTTTGCCAAACGCCGCCATAAAGAAGAACCCCTGCAATTTATAATTCTATGAACCATCCACTTCACATTTATCTCCGTCATAGCAGAAACAATTGGCCACATGATCACTTCCGGTTTATTGATTTTGCCTTCAGAATAAAAGTACAATAAATGTTAAAAAAATAAAAAAAAATAAAAAAAAAAATAATAATAATAATAATAATCTATAGCGGTTGTAACTTTGCAGTCAGCAAAAATGCACACCAGAACACTAAGAGAAACCTGGACTTAAATGCATGCGTGGTAAAAGTGTTGATTTTGGAGTGGCTCCATAGTAACAGTAAACAGGGTTTGTTCAAAGCTCTGATAAAACGAAATAAAGCATTTCTGGAAATCAAACTCGGTAGGTATGTGTAGGAAAATTCTTCATATTTAATGCCAAACTGGTGTGTCATGGCGAGCCTTATAGAATTAAGTGTTATTCATGTTTTAAAATGTTTAAAAAATGGCTGCTTTATGCTAATGCTGCTGTATCTAGAGTGGCTCCATAGGACGCACAATAACAGTGAGCAAGCTTTGTTCAGTGCTCTGACCAAACGAAATAAAGCATTACCACAAATCAAATGTGGTAGATATATGTAGGAAAATACTTCATATTTAATATCAAACTCTTGTTTCATGGCTATTGTGCATCCTATGGAGCCACTCCAGATACAGCAGTATAGCATAAGGCAGCCATATTTTAAAACTTGAATAACACTTAATTCTACGAGTCTAGCCATGAAACACCAGTTTGGCATTAAATATTTAGCATTGTCCTACATATATCTTCGTTTTGTCAGAGTTTAGAACAAAGCCTGTTTACTATACTATCACTGTGCATCTAGGGAGCTACAACAGTATAGAGTAATCCGTTCTTTAGAACACGAATAACACTTAATTCTACGAGGCTAACCATGAAACAAGTGTTTGACATTAAATGGTGAGTATTTTCCTATAGTATTATGTCTACCGAGTTTGATTTTAAGCAATGCTTTATTTCTTTGAATTGAGAGCCTTTACTTTGAAAGATCCTGACAGGAAGTCCAAACGGTTCTGTTGCTCACTTAACACAGACCACATCCAGGAGGTTAGAGGCTTATCCACTGTTCGTATAAATGTAAGAAATGTTGTTTAGCTAGCTACTCATTCAGCCTACCTAACGTTACTTTCTTTTATGGCCCTTTGCATAGCTAGCTGAACTGTTAACTTAAGTGAAAGTCAGGTAACGTAGCTAGTTAACGTTATCGTCGGGAGAGCTCCTCTGGATATAGCTAACGTTAAGTTAGCTTAACCCAACCTTAGTTACAATAATATTTTAGTAGGGCCTTAGAGACGGAACAATTTGGATAGCAATCATCGCTTGTTATTTAATCTTGGTGGGTAGTTAGCTAGCTATCATCTAACCCACAGAATTTACTGAAAATGTTGATTGATGCAGAACGGGCCTGCCTTGCAAAATGCACGTGCAAAATGTGGCTGCTGTATAAACCTGACTCCTGAGCTTGAGTCTGGCTCGATTGATTGATCGTATTAACATACATGACGTTACAGCATGAGAACAAGAATGTCAACATTTCAAAATAAAGTCACATAACTTATTGCCGTTGTTTAGCAGGCAGACAAGAAAATGTAGGACAGTTGGCCTACAGACTATGTATGAACAACCTTCTGGTCCAACTAAACAATTTTGCTGAAGAGCAACCCAGATGTCGTTGGCAGCGACTTCCACTCAACTGCACCGGTTAAGGAATGAACTTTTGCCTGCCATGTTTCTGAAATGAGCCTGACCGGCCACTATTGGCTACACTGGCTCTGAAATTAACGCCATGTGAGTCCTTAAACAAGTTGGCATAGCCAGACATTTTTTTGGGACCAAGGGCATGAACATTTTTAACAAACCATAACTGAGTTGGGCCGATGTGAGTTCTTAGGCTAAGCTTGAGGACTACCAAGTTTGTTATGTGTCCTCTATAGCTCTCTCCTTGTTTTCCCCACAGTCGAAAATGGAGTGTGATCCTTCTGCACAACACCCCACCAAAACAAAAATGCAAGGTGGTGCACAACCACCACAGAAGAAATTTAAGAATGCCAATGGAGCGGCCAAGGTAAGTTGCCATCCTTTCAAAAAGCGGCCTTGAAGTGGCTCACACCCTAAAGGAATTATCTAACATTCATATTATAGTCTATTATTGAGTTCTCTCACACACATTGGCCTACGTTACTCCATGGCTCTGGGAAATGTTTTTTCCCCCTTCCCTAATATCTTTCCTGAAGGCTACTGTGGTGGTTGAGGCAGCAGAGACTAATGGCAGAAGCCTTTGGCCAGGGAACTGTCCAGCTAGCTGCTACAGTATGCCCCTCAGGCCTGGCTAAAACTGCACATTGATTCAAGAAGAAACTCCTCAATTTAGCTTGTTTTGACAAATATAAAAGCAGACATATACAAAGTATCTAAAAGGATTGTCAAGGATGACACATAAAAGTCATAGACGTGGTCCTTGAATGTAAACCAAGGCCAATGGCAGCAAGTTAGCTCAGAGATAAAACATTCAATCAAAATAAGCATTATAAAGCCAGCACCAGCAGGAACTGGTACAATATGTAAAAAAAAAAAAAAGAAAAAGAAAAAAAGATAAAGTGCACAAGACTACAATACCACTGCATTGCTACAAACGACACAGTACAATAACAAGTTCTTGCAATACCTGACCTCCATTTTAACATACATACTCATTAATCCTGAACCCTATCTGGCAACTACTGTCTGACCTTTACCTTGAAGGTGTGTTGACTTGAGGCCTGTTTAACTGGTCGATTCAATCCTGCGCCCCAGTGAATAAAGATGAACATTGTCCAGATTTTGTTTTGAACCTAGGTGGATACCAACTGGCTAGGCTAGATCTGGCCATGTAGTTGTTTGTCTCATCTACCCTAGAGAAGTAATTGGAAAGGTACTTGGGTTCTCAATCATTGACAATTTTAAGTTAAGTTGGGCTATTCAGGCCTCAACTGGTAACAAATTTATGATTTTAAATTGACCCTTACCTATATGTTCACAAGACTACCCTGATTAGTCTTATTTTGCTAGACCTGAAGCTTGGTCTTCAGTGCATTAGACAGCTCCCCATACCAGGACAAACTGGCATAATCAAATATACACTGGACAAATATACACTTGAATCATATCACAATTCCAGTACAAATTCCAGTGCGATATGACATCCTTTTTATATCTTGTAATACAATTGTCATGGTGCCATTTCATTCAAAATGGTCCATTTTCTTTTTAAAACTGTTTTAATACTGCTGCAAGGAATAATCTTTTACTGAAAAATATGCACTGTGTATATATATATATATATATTTTTTTTTACAATATGTATGTATTGTGGACGACGGTATGGTAAAAATCCATGCCTTTGCATGGATCCGTGATGGTATACCTTCATATTGTGTATACCTCCCAGCCCTAACTGGACCAAGCTTGTTGCTAGTATTGTAAGGCAGTCCTTATCCAACAACTGAAACTTTCTGGCCAAGAATTTTGTTCTGGAGTTGCCTCCCTAACACTTTCATGGCCATACCCTGCCCTCTTTAAGTTGTTATCAAATGTACAGCCTAAGTAATTCACAGAGCTCTTGGTTTAGATGACAGTATTACCTAGCTCTACTCTCAGTCCCTGTGCTTTGTTAAGCCTGGGCCTAGATCCAAACAAAATTGATTGATTCAGTTTTGCCCAGATGTACGGAGAGCTTGTTATCAGAGAGCCAAGTGTTGATCTTTAAAAGCTCTCCTCCCAATATACCCTGAATTCTTTCCATGTCCATATGAGGAACCATCATGGCAGAATCATCAGCACACAAAAATAAATGATTTGAGCAAATGGTATATAATGTATATCATTTATATCCAACAAAACACTCCCTTGCGCGACCCCACAACTGATCAATTTGGCATCAGATAGTGAGCCACCAACCCCAACTCTATGGACAGTGGTTTTGCCTCATAACAGTAGCCTGATTTCAGTGTTCTTATATTTGCGAAGGAACTCTCCAGCACCGGTGTTGCAAACTCCAGGCCTTTTTTGATTCATATGCTCCTCTAATGTAACCTTCCTTTAATGTTGTAACACTGTCAGGCCTTACAGCTCTTCAGATGTGATATAGATGAATGAGCTTTAAACATGACATAATAGGTCGCAATCAGTGATTCACTGAACCTTTGGCTCTATGGAGGGCTACTAAGTTTTACTTTGTAGCACTGCCACTTTGGCTGTTTGTAGATTTATACTGTGGCTTGAAAAAGTTTAAAATGTCTTATCTCTTAACCGCCTTTCTCCCACATCGCTTGTTAACAAATAATTTACAGCTATTTTATATTCTCACCTAGTGAGAATTCAGTTTGGCCACCAGAGTACATTATTTGGACCCTATGTAAAGACACATCTCTGTGATGTGCCCCTGTTTTTATGCAGGGAATCTGGAGGATGATCTAACAATCCTCCATAGCCTGTTGAGTGTGGAGGATGGGGATGTGGAGTTCACTCCTCTCTGAAGCCTCATCCTGTCACTACTAATACCTATATGTGTCTCCCTTCCACTGACAGAAAAGGCAGCTGCATTCTGCTAACATAGGTAAGTCCTGGCTCCACACAGAACCACGCTGCCGATGATGGGAGTTGGCGGCTGAGACCTTGGTCTCTCCTGCTTCATGCGAGTGCTGGTGGTGATGGTGGCATGTTCACCACTCTCGAGATTCACTCTCAGAGGTGTGGTTCAATGTCTTAGACTATTGAGCTCAGTGTTTTTCACAGCTGAAATTTACTCTTAAAGTATTTTCAAAGGTCTTGCTAAAATATTTAGCTAAACCTGTTTCATGCATTGTAACATTTTAAATGGTTCTGAGCTATGAACTGAACAACTTTAGAAATGACAACACATCCTTACAGAACAATGCTTCAGCAATGACTGGCATCTCTATCTTCTTTTGTCCCTGGCAGCTTTAATGGTGAGAGCACTTCAACCAGGGTTTATAAGGACTAGACATCATTGGTGTCGGCCATGCATCGGTGTGGTAGTTGTTACCCTTTCACTGCAGTGCACTTCTTGTGCTGGGTGATAGTTGTTTGAACATCTATCATTCGTCTTTTTCCTGTTACAAACATTTTGCAAACGCTGCTTAATGCAGTATTCCCCTGTCCTTCACTCTGAGGCCTGTGCTTTACTGATTATTTGAGTGATTGGCTAATGGTCCACTCCTTGCTCCTAAATTGTAGTGAACTCCCGTCTCCCTGCTTACCACATTACATTGAGTCATGCAGGTCTTTCATCAGTCTTTGACCATTGGGCTGCCTCATCAGTATCCACATAAGTTTTACTCCTGTGGATGGGCATGGTGAAAAGCAGTGCCTCATGGGAGCTGTAGTCCTGCGGCCCAGCTCTGGGCTGTGTGAGGGTTGGCAGAGAACTACTGCTGCCACTGTTCCCTCCAGGCTTAACAGGCACTCATGAGGAGGTTTGGTTTCTAACAGTTGTTCAGCGAATAAAGGACCTATAAAATCCAGGCCTGATTTAACGGGCCTTCTGACTCTGTAATTTGTGTAAAAGCACTGTGTCACATTTGTAATAATGCAATGCCTGCCTTTATAGACGAGGCTCCTCAGCCATAGGCTGCATGGAGGTTAGTTGATTGCACGTGAACCTTGGGGTTTCACTTGTCCATTGGTTGTAAGGCTTTAGTTTACAGTGACTATATATTTTTGCTTTGTGCTGATTGCTGTTGTGTTTTCCCAGTCTACACTAAAGGATCAACCGTCCAGACCGTTGCTTCTCTTGCCAGTCTTCTGAAGGGGGTCACTGAGCCTGTTATTGGTAAGCAGCAAAGCCAGTTCCTCACATACCTGCACTCATCCCCATTCCACACTGAACCACTCATCAGAATGTTCCCTGTGTCTCCACAGGTCTACAGTATGTATGGGAATACCGTAGTCCCAGCAAATCTGTCCCTCCACACTACCAGTGTAAGCTCTGCACCGTGACCCGCTTACAGCATGACATGCTAGGCCACGTCAAAGGCTGGAAACACAGCTTCAGATACTTGGTGAGTGTGACGATTCCTCTGTATTTGTGGTCAGTATTAGAGCTCAGTTGTCATTTGGTGTGTGGGTATGTTTGTTAATGAGCACTTAAAATGGTTCCTCATGTTGATTTGGTGTTCTGGTATGTTTGTCAATGAACTCTTAAAATGTTCCTCATGTTCGTTTGGTGTGCCGGTGTGTTCACAGAAACGTGCCCATGCTGATAAGGTGACCTGTGAGGAGGAAGAGGCTACGAAGGACCCTGCTGTCAGGAAGAAGATTAAAGAGACTGCAGCAGAGGTGGAGAAGGCAGAGGGGAGAGGTCAACTAAAGGTGAGGATTTCCTGGATTAAGGCAAAATATTATGTCCTTGACAGCTGCAAATGTAGATGTCTGAATTAAATTGAAGTCTGATAGTAGGTAGAATCCAGTGTGGGCAATCTGGAATTTTTTTTAACCATTCAAATTTTGGGTACATTCATAAAGATTGTTGAAGTTTGACTGGGAGATGGATGCAAGGCGTTTAAGTCTATATTATTTAGGCAAGTGTTTACTGACATGACAAATGTAAGCAAACCTTTTCATGGCCTCAAGGTACATTACAAACTCATGTTTAGCTGTTGCATGCAGTTATTCATTGTATTAGGAGCTATGAAAAAAACAAACATGTCCAGTGCTTTGTTTTTCTTTTTTGTGGTGGGGCTCTCCCTATTGTTTGCATTTGGATCCGCGATTTGGCCTTTAAGCGCTTCTGTCTGGTGTTGTAGGTGATCTATAAGGAGCCCTGTGAAGTCCAAGCCTTTAAAGGACTCAGTAAGTTACTACATTTCTATGGTGTAAGCCCGACGGACTTGAAGCCACCTGTAACAGTGTTGGTCTGTCTGTACTGTATGTATGTATGTATGTATGTATGTATGTATGTATGTCTTGTTAAGTTGAATATTTTATGGAGTTGAATTACTACAGGAATTATGGTTTCATCCAGGGTTCTATGGGGCGGAACTATTAATGATGTTGTCCTGAACTGTGAATGTTGTTGTTGTTGTTGGCGGGCTAAGGGGGGAGCTCATGTAATGTTGATGGAGCTGAAACATGGAGTTATTGAACTAGAGCAACATGGGACATTATTGAATTATCATGTCTGTCTGTCCCAATAAAAATAGACCAATCAGAGCTGATGATTTCACTGATGTCACACATTGATACAGTTATCCCAACTATGCCAGCAGAGCAAGCCACTTAGCTCAGCCATGACAAGAATTAATTCAATTCATGGAAATAAATGGGATAAAAATGTGTCTGACAATCATTTTGTATGCCAGAAGCCAAGCTACATTCACCACCAAATACACAGGATCATCATCTTTGTCACATCCTTTTTGATAACCGAGGTGGATAAATGTCAGCATAGCACTAACCGTGATTAGCATTGCTAACATCAGTGAATGTTTGCTAGTCAATATTTAAGCTATATATACTGTCCTACACAAAGGCTTACACCGTTGTTAGACTATCTGTCTTGTTCAAGTGTTGTTGGCCTGAAATGTTTTCTAGATGTACTGGGATTCTGAACTTATCTCTCTGGTCTGTCCTCTTCTGTCACAGGCTCTGCTGTTCCCAAGTTGGCACCACCCGTAGGTCCAGGGATTGGACTTACCCGGCCAAAGTTAGGTGAGGCATTTTCTGATGTGAAATATCGCTGTTCTGTTCTATGTACACAGCAGAGACAGGAACTGCGCAAGTTCATCCAAACTAATCTAATCGTATTGGCACAAAACTCGCTACAGGAGCTTATCCACCAGCACAAATAAAAGGACGTCTGTCATTTTAGAAGCCGTGAATTTCTATTGGAAATTAGTGCCTGCTAGTAGCTCCGTGTCTCTCTCTCTGGGGGCGTGCTGTCCCTCAGAGAGGCAATACGCAACTATAACCATCCAAACAGATGATGTAATTGTTTTTGGATTGCTTTTGATTATGAAAAGGCATGAGAGTGATTCTAATCTATTTTAGCTATAGTTATCTATTGTTCTATTTTGCTTTGGATTCGTTCTAACTTGAAAGTGAAGTGAAAGTTTCAGCATTTATTCCAGGTCTTGTACGGACTGGAGTGTGGCCCGATAGCTAACCTGCAATCACTCCGGTTTGGGTTTCTCTGGGTTAACTTTCTGCCTAATTTGAACCCTTTCTCCTGTGCTTCCGTTTAGCCGTTAATCTCCAATATTTCAGAGCAAGTCTTATCCATGATAGTTAACGAGTGTCATTGCACCCGTCACTTGAACTGGTAATTTGCATCGCGTGATCCCTTGCACATATAGATCCCTCACAGAATATAAATTTGAGTAACGATATTGGCTAAATAATGTGTAGGAAACATTGCCTGGTAAATAATTGTCCAACTCCACCAATATTTGGGTAAAAGACAAGCTGTAAAACGTGGGGCAATTATCAGTTCAATCTACACAAGGAAGTTGACTAGCTTCATTATGAGAGACTGCCTGTACTTTAAATGGGACAGGATGGCATTTACCTATTTATTTAAAAGCCATGTATAAACTATGAAACAGAAAACCACCATAATAATACAGCTGGGGTTTAAATGACTTTCAGCATAGAAATTCATGGCATTCTACCTTGATATAGCCTCAACATGGCCAGCCCAACCACAGAAGCCACAGTAGTCTTACAGGTAGCCAAATAAACTATTATGAAAAGTAGGCTTACAGGCCTTGGCAGGTGAGCCAAAAGGTACATTTCAGACTCTGGCTGTAAGGCTATTGTAGTAACTAATATCATTATGGACAAATATATTTTTTTATTTTTGTATATAGCCTTACTGATAATTTTGAACTGACAATATATGTATTTACTCAGAAAAGTATGCCTATATTCTCACATTTGATGTTTATTTTTATTGCAAAATTGGCCTTACATTTAATTAAACTGTGCATTAAAAGGTCTTAAAAAGTCTTAAATTTAACTTGCTGATACATATAGACACCCTGTTTATAAAAAAAATAAAAGTAGCCTAACGGAGATTTGCCAAAAAAATAAAAAAGAGCTGTCTCATTTCTGAAGAGAGAGGCAGACAAGCCCACTACACAGACAGAATAGGCTACAAGAATTACAAAGGTATTACTTTCAGGTGAAATAATTTCATGACTGATAATGTGACAGTCATTCTTTTATTGATAATGATGGATTATGCCCTTCTGGAACGTTTTGTGTCCATACAATTTGGTTTGGATAGTTTTTAGTCTCTTGCTGCCTGTTGCTGTCTTGTAGCTGCCGCACTCTAGCTCTTTCATCTGGGCTCACTTAGACTAGGGAGTGCCAGAGGTCTGGGGGGCTACCTTAGTAACTGACAATATGTCCTTGTTAAATACTTCACCTCAACACAAACGTCAATTGCTTTAGGCGTGGTAACATTAATCTTGGACAATGGAAAGCACATTGCTAAATGGTTAGTGGGCCTAACTGCACTCCAATTTTGACTTTGTACATACTATTACAGGTTGAATATTTAACATTTCACAAGGTTTGAACAATGGTTTGAATTTCAAAGAAGTGACTTTGCATTGTTGTCACCAAGACAAATTCATTTACATTCATTGTATTTGGCAAATCAAGTATTTCTGAATGTAATCAGCATGTCTCTCTGACAGGTGGCAGGCTTTCTGACCCATTGTTTCCAGGAGATTATCCCAGAGGTCCTCTCTCTGACTTCCCAATGGGTGGCATCAGCCAGGGCTTCTCAGGACCTGATATGGGTCCAAGACGGTTCTCAGATGGTAAAGGTCTTCGCCAAGGCGGAGGTTTTGGATTGAGTGGTGGAAGAGATGGCTTTGGAATGGGTGGACTTTTGGGCGACAGCCCTGAAAGACGTTTTCCTGAAGAGTTCAGGGGCGGCCTGATGGGGAGCAGCCCAATGGACAGGCCAATTGACAGACCAATTGACAGACCAGTTGACAGGCCAGGCTTGATGGGAGCAGCTCCAGATGGTAGCAGCCTCCCCACTACATTGCTTAAATACTTGGTGAGTGTCTCTTGAAGGAACATGTTTGAAGTGTTAACTTTAGTACTGTGAATTCTTAAGTTAAAGGACCATGTTGAGTTTGACTTCTCACCGTTAGTGCAGATTGTCCCTGTCTTTAAGTGTTCATACATTACTATATTATTCTACTATAAGCCATTCAAATCCATGTATCAATCAGGAGCACCTGGGAGCTAATAACAAGTGCACCCAGAAACTGTATGCAGAGATTTGACATGCAGTTTTTAAAGGCACATAGCAGCGTATTGTTTGACATGAAGTTTTTAAAGGCACGTAGCAGCGTATTGTGTTTGACATGAAGTTTTTAAAGGCACGTAGCAGCTTATTGTGTTTGACATGTAGTTTTTGAAGGCACGTGCAGTTTTTAAAGGCACGTAGCAGCATTTTGTGACATGCAGTTTTTAAAGGCACGTAGCAGCGTTTTGTGTTTGCGAAAGTAAACCGTGCAGTGGTTTTCACAAGGGTTTCACTGAGTATTTTACCACCCATCTTTTTTTCCACTCATCTATAACCCATCTATTCAATTCAAAGTCTATGGTCCACACATAGAACAATGCCGTGATAACTTGCCACTGTTCTATGGAAGCCAATTCAGGTGTATTGAAGGAAATGACCGTGGTTCATTAGGAATGGCCCTTTCCATCCGCTCTGATCATACGACTGTTGGTTTCCATTCTACTAAATGTGCCATAACTTTTCACAGGATAC